>JBBPME010000159.1:0-45329 GCA_038090155.1 Rossbeevera pachydermis
CCAACGTCACCCATCGTGAGCGCACATGCTGATGATCAGACATCCCTATAATTCAAACGTTGTTCGATAGCCGACCTGAAAGCGACGTTCCAGTTGCAGATATTGGGTGTCAAGAAAAACCCCCAATCACCGATGTACACCCAGCTTGGGGTTCTGACCAAGGGGATAGTGATCGAAGTCAACGTATCCGAGCTTGGAATGGTCACGACTGGAGGCAAAGTTGTATTTGGCAAGTACGCACAGATGACCAACAACCCAGAAAACGACTGTTGTATAAACGCAGTACTTCGTGAGTTTCTAATTCTTCTACTCTTCCTGCCTTACTTATGCCCACTATAGTAATCTTGTTGGTGGATGTTTTGCCTACTACAAACCTCGTCCATTTCGACGTCAAACTCGCCAGCGCCAGGTATATCCACGTCTCGCCATGCAGTTACCCCGCCCGACCGTCAGCGGCTGCAGCTCGAACGGCTCCTCAAGGATCCCGCCAAACCCCCCTACATCCCGCCTCCGCCAAAGGAAAAGACAATACGTGCTGCACGAGAGATGATGAAGAACGTGCAGGGTTCGAGTGCTAGTGCAGGAAACGGTGAATTCCACGTGTACAAGGCGAGCAGGAGACGGGAGTACGAGCGGCTCAAGATGATGGATGAGGAATCCAAGAATGTCTGTGCATCGGCGACGTCGCTCTCGCGTGCCACAACGTCGTCGTATTAATAGGAAATAGAAACGGAAGAGTTTGAGCGACGGCGGAAGGAGGCTGAAGATCTCGCCGAAGCAAAAACTGCAAAGAATCGTGCAAAGAGGCAGAAGAAGGAGCGAGCAAAGGGGAAGCATTTGGATAAAGCGGGCCCCGGCGAGGGACACCCTGGCACATCTGATGTACCATTGAAGAAACGTAGACTGGTGAACGGGAAGGAACTTGTGTTCAGGAGACCTGGGGAGGAGAACGAGGAGGAGGATAGGGATGAGGACGCCACTGGTGAGGAACCTGCCCCAGCTCACAGCGACGAGCCTACTCCTGAGGCACCCCGCACGGCATCGGAACAAAAAATTATCATTCACGAGGACGCTTGACTGAACTAGTTCATTCGAAAATCGAATCAAAACTGTGCTATGGTATATGTACAGCTATATATACAGTGTGAAGAATAAATTACAGCGCGTCGCCTTTAGATTGCGAATGAACGTGCCGCAGCCGGTCAGCACGGAGTATAGTCGTACCAAAAGAGCTCATGTGTCGAACCCAATGATTCTGCTCACGGGGCGCAACATGATCACAGGCTGGGTCTTGACAACGATTTCTTCTGATCCGTCGTCCATCTCGGAGTCATCCTCCTCTACGTCGCTATCAGATTCCCCGCCGGTATGTTTCGGGCCAAGCATGCTGACGACCCGACTGATGTGAGCCTCTGATTGTTTGAAGGACGGAGGTGCGCGGAGAGATACAGCGGCGCCACAGATCTCCTTTATCACATCTTGATCGAGCTCGATGTTGAATAAATCAAGGATGTATCTCCGCACGGGGAGACGATAGCGTTGTGTTGAGATGATGTGTAAGGCCCTGAAGAACACTGTCGGCGAGGTGAACGCGGACCGGTACTCGGGCCGTGACTTCATTCTGAACGCATTGAGGTGAACATCACGCGGCTCACTGGGCAAAGAAAAGACTGGCCTTGCCAAGGAACGCGAGGCAGCGTTTGCAATCACAGTGTTGCTGAGATTGTCGATCGCCGTGATCACTTCGAGTTCCGTCTGGACGGTAGGTGGAAGTAGGCGAATATCTGCATCGTTCTTGGCTTCAACCGGTTCCCAGGTAGGGAGCTGCGGAAAAGGTTACGAGACAGCACACTGAATATACACAGGATCCATACCGAAATAAACCGGTCCAAGTCCATCGGTACACACAGTCCGGTGGGTAGACCCAGTGGCGATAGAGTGGCCTCCCATCTATAGTCATCCAGTATCTCAGCTCCTTGCGTCGTCGACGATATCAACCCCAGAATAAAAAAACATGTTCTGACAAATTCGATTCAATGCCATGTCAGGACGCGCGCGCGCTCGACTCACCCTCGTACAGAAGGTATGAGAGAGTGCTCAGTAATGTCGAGAATTGACGGGATGATCTCTTCCTCCTCGAGGAACGGCAAACCGCCTTCTGTGGCCCCAACATTACCCTGACCATATCAGCGAATCAAAGATCCCCAATATGAATACACGATTCACGACTGCCCAAAGGATGCTCTTCAGCTTGAGGATCAGCTCGAGATCTTCGCTCTCTAGTCCATGCTGCCGAATGAAATGTGAAAACTCTGCAAAGTGCCCCTTTTCACTCAAGACTTGACACCCAAGTTCGGTTTTGGACATTTCCCCGTAAAAATGAGGCGGGACCACTCCATCAAAGGCTCTGTTGCATTGATTAGTGTCGAAGCAGAAACAAAAATGCAATACTTGCAGAACGTCTTCGTCATCCTCTGCAGCTTCGGAACTGAACACCTTGGCCAAGAAAATCTCAACTTGGACAACGTAATAAGTGTTGCGTTCCTTATACACCGGCGGTTAGGCAAATTTTCTGAAAACAACACCACGCTTACATGGAACCACATGTCCATCTCTCTAGCAATATACCCAGCATTGTAGAGATACCGAAATCCCATCGGAGTGGACATGAATCTGGTGAGGTGATGTTGTCAGTTGGATGAATCTAGAGCATTGCAATAAGACCTGACTTCAGTAAGAGAGGGTGACCTATTTCGCCTAGATGGTCCATCGCTGGTTGCATTTCCACGACAAGTTGGAGCACCTCCATAGCGTCGCACGCCTCTTCAAGGAATTGAATGGCCATCTCACAAACCTCCGGTGAGGGATCATAGTGTTAGAATTAGTGATGGTAATTAATTAGGCCCTGACCAGTAGTCCAGTAATGTAGAAATTTAGTTCGCGACGACTTGTTTCTCTTGTTCTGGTAAAGGTACTGCGTTTGAACATCCGGATTTTGCCTCGTTTAGTACCCCCCTCACTCATCTTCCCTCACACTTATTTGATATCCCTCCTCTCGATGCGGACCTCGAGTCATAAGAAGGGGGTAATGTAACATTTTCTCTTCTCGTTATCACATGTTCACATTCTTATCTAATCACATCATATTCTCGTGTTTACTGGTATATAAGTAGTCTCATCGCGACTTGTATTCTCTAGTTTCGGAATTCTCATTTACTCAGTCCTCTCTTCGAGGGATTCAAGTCATCGTTTGAGTCGTTTCTTAATACTTAGTTACAGTAAGTAGTCGAGGCGAAGGCGAACACCAGAGGCCCGAATGCGGGGTTGTGCATCTGCATCCCTCATGTTCCTGTGGGTAACCAGTGGAAGGTGGTGGTCAAGGTTTGGTCGGATGGGCTGCCCGAGCTCAACATTGGCTGTGGGCTTGTGCCGTCACCAGTCGCAGGTTCAGCATAATCACGGGAATCCCGAAGTGTAAGCACCCCGAGTCGTCGCATTCGTGTCTGATTCGTCACACTCACCAGCGTCGTCAAACGCTTTCTCCACCCCACTCTCCGGTTCTTCGATTTGATCCTTCGATTCGGTCGTAATATATGATACAACAAGAGATAGAGGATACCCAATCTTCGTGCAGAAGTGTGGTCATGACAGCAGTGCCGCAGCACCACTCGAAATACTCTACCTCGATCGTGACTTCCTGTTGGATAAAGCTATCGTCGCGGTGCACACAGTCGGTAGAGAAAAAAAGATATTAGTTTTACGTATGGCAATAATGAGGAAGGATGGGCGCTAAGTACTACGTACCTTTTAGGAATCAAAAAATCGAATCGGTCGCTTCAAATATAAGTCGGGTCCTCTCGTTCACCGCTTGGGCGCCTCCCTGCACAATGCCACCGCCAGTGGTATCTTCTGCCTTCCTATGCTCACTTTTTTCTGTGTCTATTTTTCTTTCCATCGCTACCGCCCAATCTTGTATCAACTATGGTACTCCCACAGCCTCTGGCTGTCTTTGCCCCGTTGGGTTTGGCGGATCGAATTGTTCCCAGCCCGCTTGCGGAGGGACTATTTTCGATGGTTCCTATCGCTCTCTTACACCATTTTCCACCGCTTCAGGCAGCTTCCCCAATTTGACTTCTTCGGACTGTTCTTGCACCAATGATTGGACTGGAGTCGGATGCAACGTCTGCACAAGTGCACCTGCATGCCAGACTGCATACGCTGCTGTGAACGGTAATGCCTCTACCTCTTCCACCGTGCCAGGGATCAACGACACTATGGTGTGCAACACTTCCCCCCGTGTATGGGCCGCGGGTGAACTTAGCTGCCAAGTCAACGTATGTCTGCTCACGCGCTACTCGGGAAACGATTTGACCCGCCTCCTACTAGAACCCGACGGTTCAAGCGCTCTTCCCTTTGCAATCCACACTAAACATTCAGCGCACCCTCAATGCCTCCCTCTCTCCATTGCAGAATGTCTCTGGCACACTCCTATCCCCCAATGGATCCGAGGTAGTTTATGCACAATTTTTCTATGGCGGCGTCGAACAGTTCTTTTGCTCTGCGTCATCTTGCACCCAGACATTCACCAACACCACGGATACCTGGACTTGTTCCACTTTACAGTGCCAATGTATTCCGAACACCTCATTTTGCGGAGCTGTCGGCGCGACCAATCTCACAGGCACAATCAATTCACTTCTTGGCCCCCTCACAATCGCTTGTGACGATAGCAACAACTGTCACTTCCAACAACAAACCCTCGATAGCTTATTTGGCTCGAGTGGGCTTGAACTACAAGACTGTGTCTTTGGAGAATGCGTCACCCAGGCCGTGATCGACTCATCTAGCGACGCATCATCACCGAACTCAACCAACGGTTCGAGCCCACTTAGCTCCGGTGTCATTGTAGGTCTGGCGGTCGTGTGCGGCTTGATCGGAATTGCTCTCGCGGGTGTTATATGGGGATGGATCCTCCAGAGAGCTGCTCGAAAACGTCCGTTTGACGGGGGCCACAGCGGTGGTGTGGATGTTCGATGGAAGAACGTCACATACCTCGTTCGATCCGCTGGTGCCGATAAAACTATTTTGGACTCCGTCAACGGTCATGTTGCGGCTGGGGACCTTATGGCAATCCTTGGTCCCAGTGGTGCTGGAAAGACAACGTTGGTGGAACTGATCGCAGGCAAGTCAAAATCTGGGACATTCACTGGCTCGATCACGTTTCCTTCATTGACGAACGAACGGCGACCCCGAGTGGCGTTTGTTCCTCAAACCGACATCTTGCCCGCCATCTTGACCGTACGAGAGGCGCTCCTTTTTGCGGCCTCTCTAAGATTGCCCGAATCGTTGTCTAATGAGAAGAAGAAGGCACTGGTATCAACCATCATCTCGAAACTCGGTCTGGAAAATGTTGCGGAGACAAGGATTGGTGCAACGGACGGGACCGGCCGTGGGATCAGTGGGGGCGAAGCACGGAGAGTCAGTATCGGTCTTGAGCTGGTGGGATGTCCGGACATTTTGGTATGCGACGAACCTACAAGTGGCTTGGACTCAGTGAGTGCATGGCGCGTCATCAATGTTCTTAAGGAGGTTGCACGAGGTGGCGGTGGCCTCTTTGGTTCGGTGGACAATAACGGCAAGGGTGTTGCGGTTATTTGTAGTGTGCATCAGCCGAGGTGGGTGATTCGTGCTCAAACGTTTGCGAATCTCTAACGTGATGTTGTGTTCAGCTCGCGTCTTTACCATTCGTTTGGCTCCGTTATGCTTCTCTCAGGTGGCCGAGCTTTGTTTTCTGGACCAGGGGGATTGGTGCCCGCAAGACATTTCACTGGCATTCGAGGCGCGGACGTCGGAAAATCTGGTGAGTCGGAAGTGCCTCCATATGAAGAAGGATACAACGTCGCGGACTACCTCCTCGAAATTGCAAGCGCTGTCCCGCACGTCGCACAGAGTAGCCTTGATGAGCCGAATACACCCTTGGTAACCGAAAAGCCCGGTAGTACCGATGTGGAAGCTTTGATCAATCGCAACAAAACGGTAATAGGAGAGTACGCTGCTACCTTTTTAACGCAGTTCCAAGTGTTATGCGGACGCGAATGGAAGTTATTGCGCCGGTGCGCTTTTTCGTTCCTCTTATCGGGGCATCTTAGGGAGGGTGTGTGATATAGGGACAAGACATTGTTCTTTACTCATTTGATCATATCTGCCATCCTGGGAGCTTTCTGCGGTACGCTGATTGTAATTCATTTAGCAACGGCATCTGACATGAAGTTGTTGTATTAGGGGGACTCTACTTCCACACTGGTATTTCCATCGCCGGATTCCAGTCTCGCGTGGGATGTCTGTTCTTCTTGGTGTGTCGACCTCTATCTCAGCTGCAGATACCGTTCTTAGTTGAATATGCAGGGTGCCCTCATCGCCTTCTCATCCCTGAGTGCTCTGTATAACATCGTTGAAGTACGACCGCTCTTTGTTCGCGAGCGATCCAACTCCTACTACAGGTTTGCCCCGAACTACCCTCATGTTTGCAAACTTTGATGTTTGCTCTAGTCCAACTGCTTGGTTGTTGTCTCGTTTCTTTTTTGACGTCATCCCACTGCGTATCCTCCCCACAATCATTGTTTCTACAATGTCCGTTATTTAACTTAACGACCACAGTACTTTTAACGCTGATGTATTTCTTTCAGGACCTACTGGATGGCAGGGCTCGCACACAATGCAGCCCACTTTTTCAAATTTTTATTCATCCTCTTGCTATATACCCTTGCCATGACCCTTTGGGTGCGTGTCTTTTTGTACGCATGTATTCCGCTTCTCATTTGTAAATCCACAGAACTTCCTCCTTGCGACGCTTTTCCACAACGGGGGTATTGCGATCCTGATCTCCGCTCTCACGGCATTGTTCCAGATGACTTATGCCGGGTTCTTCGTTCATTTGAATTCCATCCCGCCTGTACTTCGATGGTTGCAGTGGCTATGTCCACTTAAGGTAAGGTGTATCGGCTAAACCGCAGTTATATTTACGACGGTTTGGCGATCTAGTTCACGCTCGAAGCGCTCTCCGTCAACGAAGTGGGCTCGGGTCTCATGATCGTCGACGTACTGCAAGGTGTCCCGATCAACATCTCTGCGTCTGTGATCATGGAAACGGTGAGTGTCTCACCCTTGTTGACTCTCCTCGCCTCATCGGCCCTTCACAGCTATTTGGCTTCGATCCGAGCAGTTATTACAGAGACGTCCTGGTCCTGTTCGCTTTCATCGCTGGTTTTGCTGTCATCTTAATCGGTGTGGTGTGGTTCAAGCTCAGGGAGAAGCGGTGAAAAAGGAACGCTGGATTGAGCTAGGCGATGATGATGCCTACCGTTGGGACTGGGGGGCATGTTGTCGACTCAGGGTTGTGTTGGTACACCTTTTTTTTCCATCCGTTCAGTGACGCTGTGCACTCTGCCTTTATACCTATTAGTACCTTGAGATAGTTTCCTGGTTGCCGGGTGTTTCATGAGGCTACACTTGGACTCTGTAATAAGTTAGCTAGGCCTTGCAGATAAGCTTCGAGCATTCAGGATTTGGATTTGTTGATGCCCGTCGATGAGTTAGTTTTATATCGGCTGCCTGGCGAAATGGCATCGCGTCTGACTACGAATCAGGAGATTGCAGGTTCGACCCCTGCGGCGGTCACGACTCTTTTTCGTGCCACGACACTGTTCAGGTCGTCCACCAGTTGCGTTCACGACGTATAATATCATCATTACCATGAACACGTTCAAGATTTCAGCCAAATAATCTTGCCGTACGGGGTCTTTGATTCCTTTTCAACCCCAAAATCCCCTACTGAAAATGCTACCTCATAGATACCCGGACCCTTTGTGGCCAGATGGTTTTCTTCCTCGTCGTTTTGCGGCGTACTCAAGATGAAACGTGGTTTTAGAACGCTCGACGGAGTACCCGATAACGCCTGCAGCATCCATGTGTAATCCGACTTGGCAGTATTCGGTCGCAATGGATGCTGCCCAACTACTGACGTGAGCTGCGCAGATATGCGAGAGAGTGATCCTGGTTCCGCCAGAACACGAATATGCGCGATTCCATGTACGCCGGAAGGATGGATCGCATTCGACGGTGGATCAACGGGCACCTGTATCAATACGAATTGCTAGTCAGTACGTAGGACGGTACTCCACTGCCAGGACTCTGACGAAAAACGCACATACCCTCCATTCGTGGGGTGTTATGTCCCCACAGAAAAAAGGAACGGTTCCCCGGAGTTGATTGTCTTCGGTTGCGCTAATGACCCACTGTAGGATGCGCCCGTCCGCACGCGTACGGCCCCCTTGTGTTTCGGGAGCATAGCGCACGCCGCTCTGATCTTGCTCCGCCCGCGCGTTGATGACGCGAGCGATCGAGGTGGTGGAGGAACCGAGGAAGGCAAAGTCGATCCAGCCAGGTTCTTTGTGAGCCCAGGTATTATTATCACGCCGTTCACGATCGGGCGAGCCATGTGGGTAGTGTGAGGCGGGGTGGGTGAATGATATGAGTTCAAGATAGGCTCCGTCGCCGAGGATCTGTGTCAGGATCGATTGTGATATGACCATCGTGTGGGGATGTGATCAAAACGTCAGTACCAACCCCGCTCGAATCATTGCTGGAAACGCAGAACTTACCACGAGGGCGTTGGCCGTGAAGCCTCCTGCATGAGTTCCCCCACTGATGACGCTACAACAGAGGAGTGTCACTTTCTCTGTTATCGTACAGGGAATGTGCCACAAACTTGAAGCCCAAATCCCTAAACTGCTGGGATGTTTCTTCGACCGTTCCCGGCGGCGTCAGATGCACGATGTGGTCCAATATTTTTGTGGATGGGATAGACATCGAGGGGAAGTGCTACTGCCTAGTATCTGATGGATTGTGCTAATCAGTTTATTCAGAATTCAGCTTAGGCCAGGTTGTCAGAGCCGGCCCGGCCCGCAGACTCTCAATGAAGACCAATCTAGTTGACACTGTCACGAAAAGTTAGAGTATGAAATCGACACATTTATCAAGTCAAGGGTCCCTTGATTTTGGTACACACCTTTGCCCAGGCACACCTAACCCAGATTCGTGGAGTTTTAAGTCTGTATGTCCGTAATCACCATTAGGTCTGTCGCGCGCATGCTCTGACGGCTCCAATAGTTCGACTGGCACGATACGCTGATTGCCTGTCACGATGACACTATTATTGTACTGAACGGGACGGGAAGCTGTTTCATCGGAGTCGTGCGCATTTCGGCGATAACGACCTATGCAACTGATGAAACCGTAGTATGAACCAGCTACCCTACGCGTCTCATCGCTCATGTGGCTCTGTCATATTTATGGCGTTTTTGACTCTGTATACTGGTCCGTTTCATTACCATATACCTCGACGGCACTAATCGTGGTCTCATTATTGCACTTACGCCTCGGACATGACAATCTCCATATTAGTAGTCGAGGTCACCTCTATGCCTGTAACGACGTAACCAACATTGGCATATCCTACTAGCGGTCGAAATTCAATGGTGAAATTCACATCACAATGATTCTTTCTCATTGACTGCGGAATACCAGGTGAAATGTGGAATTAGTGACGTCACAAATTCGAGTATCGGACAACTTTTCTCACGTGAATCCAATTTCACGCCGACGAGAGCTTGGCGTGGAGGATTCAAATCCGGTCCGATTGTAAAGCTAGGGGAAGACAGCGCCCGACGCCATACGTGTGAACATCGCCAAAAAGTATCAGGCTCCTTGGTGTACATATTTCTTTTGGTGTATATGCAACGACCCTCAGAATAGGAGGAACAATTGTCTCCCACCGAAAGGTCTGCCTATGGGAGACCATAACGACTAGCCTAGAGCGTAATCAGGTATGAACTGTTGACATTTTGGGCTACTGAGACATTCAAAGATCATGAAATATCACCGCACCACCGCGATTTCCTGCACCTGGGCTATAAACTGCACTTGATGCTAAAGCTGCTGCAAGAAGAACAAACGAGTCCTTCTGAAACCCACAGCAGCACATTCGTTATCGACAGGATGAGCTAGCCCATCTGTTCTTCGTCAGCTTGCGCCTTGATAGATCTGCGAGAGTCCTCTGACGGATGTGTGTCAGAAAACATCACCACCTGAGTGGTCTTCCGGATCCCCTGAAAGGCACAAGGCAATGTTGTTCGGGTAAGCTAGTAGCTAAGCAAGAATGTCGCGAAAATGTCGTACCGAGTCGTGATCAGTAGAAGTGACCAACCTCGAGCTTAAGTTTGATTTGGGAAATCTTATATCAGAGCCAGTGGCCGTTGTTGGTATGCTTAAGTCAACGTCCGAGGCTCCTTTGTCATCTCTAATATATATTCTGGCATTGAGGTTGGCGAGGACTGTATTGCAATAAATCGAGCACAGGGGAATAAAGAATACGGAGTAGATCAGGTTAGAGGACAAGACGTTCACCTATCATGATTGTTCAAGAAATTTATCAACAAGCCGCAAGCGAAACACGCACCAAGATGGCCGTCAGTAAAGAGAAAATAGCAGTCCAAATCCCGCTGTTAATGGCGAATACCGTAAGGCGTTCTAGAATTTTTGCAGTGCTTTCATCCAGAGGTGAGCCGCCGATCACAGTGCAGTTGTCTCTGGGCATACCTTTTGAAAGCCACGGATTCCCGTCTACGCACAAGCAAATATGTGAGGAATATTGCAATTAACACGTCGACGCCAGCGGCCACGGCGCAGTAAGAAACGGATATTCCCTATTGCGAGATTATGTACTCTCTTTGGAATATTGATGAAAGAAACCCTAACCGTGATAAGCTTGTCACCAAGTGTGCTTAGCGGAACAGCATGAATACTTTAATCGAAAAAATGCGTGAGCAGGTCGTCGTCTGGGTAGAGGGATTTAACGGACGATCCATTTTCAATATACAGGGAATGAGTGACATAAACTGAGAACCGGGATGATCAGTGCTTGTTGATACGATCGTAATAATCATCTACTTACTGAATGAAGCCACTGGTGGACAGCAGTGAACACCATCAAATTATATCCGCCAGGATTAGGAGTCTCACCGAGCTGGTATATGGCAAGAGGAAGCTAGATTGGTTATTAGCAAAGAATGAATGCATTATGCATTAACACCCTACCCAAATGAGCGGTGCCACGAGACTTTCCTCGCTGACTACACCACCGTAAATAACAAGGTGAGAAACCTCAAGACCAAGACATACATATGTAGATTCGATAAACAAAAAAACCCTGTGCAGGAAGCGCAACTGGGATCTTAGTAGTATCAGCCTGATTATTCCAAGCATTAGGACCAGATCTTCACCGTCAAAAGGAGCTGTGCCTATGGTCTGTCGGTAGAGTTCTGATTAAAATCAAGGATAACACTTACGATGAGCTCCCTGGTAGAGGTTCGAGTTCGATAAGTAGTAAAAGGCAACAATTACCAGCACTTACGGAATTGCAGTAGCGAACGATGCCGGGTCCTCAAGACCTGCCACAATATATTTGTATGCTATTGTGAGATGAAGCGTAAACCTGGTATCCCCTAGCCAAAAATGTTGAGAAACGAACTTCCACTAACAGTCATGCCTTCATGTACGGTACTCGCTGCCCTATTCCGGTGTCAACAAGATCAGCGAATTGAAACAACAAGAACATACCATAATGCTGCCACCTACAAGCAGAAAGCAAATTACATCGATGGCACCGGGTCGTCTAAAGGCCTACTTACAAAGATCTTGGTACGTAAGGGATCGTTTTGGTAGCTAAATGCAAAAGATTAGTGATAAGGAGAGTACAAGAAATCATGGAGAACCCACTGGATATAATAAAAGAATCTGTCCAAGCAACAAAGATGCACTTCGTTCAGACACTGGCACAAAAATAACGGGAACATTGCTCACGTTTGCATGCACGCCACACCGTAAAAGGCGGTGCACATGACAGATGATAAATACAATGCACCATAGAGTGGTGCAACTGGGACGGGAATGGAAGACATGACTTAGAACTCCAAAGGACCCTAGGTTCTCCCTTGACAGTAGTGGAAGGTGTTAGTAGGGTCGAAAAATCCCCTCAAATCAGCACTTATTATACTCTGTCGGTCGGGATCTTGAAACACTTGCGTTCGGTGTGTGTCAGCTCCCACATGGGATAACTGTCTCCGATCCTCATGCATAGAAGTCGCAATGCGAGCGCTGTGATTTGACGGACTGGGGATACACCGTGCTTGTCGACGATTGCCTGAGTGATCCGTTGAACACTTAGAATCTAGGAACAGCGATAAACCTGTTCAATATTAAGTTTCTTCACAGTACTAGCGGTCAAACCTCTCCAATCGAAATAATTAATCCCGGTGTAATCTGACGCCACGTTCAAGTTTGTACTAACTCCAGCCTCTGTGTTGCCTGTTGAAAAGTCGTATGCCGCCGAGCGCAACTTGCGGGTGAGGCGTGACGACGCGGCAGATGTTATTCGCGATAGCGGACAAGGTACAGTAGTGCGCGTGCTACAATATATATATGAGTTAAGTTGTTACGTAAGCGATGCGTATGTACGGAGCGAATGATTCTATTCTACAACATTGCCCTTGAATTGTGGGATCATCGAACATTGGAAACGTTGCGTGAGAACAGAAGTTGAAGAGTATAATATCATGTGCGCATTGGTTAAAATGTTCCTGCCAACCACTGATAACTCGTTTTTGTAGCCTACTCTTGAGTTCATTCAATGGAACCGACGAACTCACACTGACAGGACCGTGACTACTATAACACTTTGCAAAAGCGGAATCGGAGTTGACATAATAGCCCCGGGCCGGACCTAGCCAACATGGCGCTCATTCGCCGCTCCATGCAGAATTGTGTATCGCTCCGCTGTGTATTGGTAATGGTCCGCGCAGTCTGGCGGGCGATGTCAACGATTCTTAAATAATCATAATCTCACGGAGACGTTCACCCAGGTCGAACCAATGATCCATCATCGAAGGCACCAGCCAGTAAAGTGGCAGTATCATTGACGCGCGCTGGAGAAGATCGCGACCCTTTGCCCGGCTTTGCCCGGCTTTGTGCGGAAGTGCCGTCGCTCGGTGAATTTCCTCCCTCAAAACAATAATTTTTGTTCCACGATCGTCACGGAAATGAGCCTGGACCCCATTTCTCATTCTGGGTCCTCGAAGTTTTGGCGGAAGTTTTGGTGAACGAAAGCGCCCTTGATGTAAATGCCTGTTAGACTGCACCAAGAAGCAGCCTATCACGAAGGTGGGCAACGCCATAACGGAACAAAAATAAAAAGTGGTGGAGCACTAACGGAGCATGACATACACAGCCCAGCGAATCTAACGGACTTTGAACGTCCACTCTGAGAAGCTCCTGAGGCCGATCTGCGGAAACCGTTGCTGCGTCATCCGTATGATGTGAGCAATCGTGTCATCATCATTTTGTTCAGCGCTCATCATCATTCTCTGTTAACCCACAAATTAATTATTGTTCAACATACTGAGTAGAGGGTGGCCGGGCGACCCTTTAATCGGCCAGGTACACCGCGCTCGCTGGTGACAGCGGCCTTGATAGTTTGAAACGATGAGTTGACTCTGAAATTTTACCCATCGTGCACGACGCAGACACAGTGTGTACTAGTCCTGGAAAAAATCTGAAGGCAGTACAAGCATGTCCTTAGAGGCCCACACCGACGATGCCATGTTCAATGTGCCAATGTCTAGAATCTAAACATAATTCATTTTTGAACTCGCATGCATGATGGTTAAGTTTGTGTAGGATCCCATTGAGGCATCGAATCTTGAACGCACGGTACGTGACTGTTCTGCGCACCTGATACAGGATCCATAACACTACGTGGTAATGCAAAACGCAAAATAGACCTCTGATCCCTCCCTTTGCACAATCACATCCCAGATCTGTTTCACAATGAATTAATCCATCGGGCTACAATTCGAACACCTGCGCATACGAATCAGATATCCATATATTATATTACAGCACATAACCAAGGGGACTCGACACGTAGTCGATCGTGTATGAGATCGAGTATCCGTCCGCAGTTGAGTTCAAGAACGAACATGTTTTTCAGAAAGAATCGCCAGGTATGTATTCATTTTTTCTTACTATTATTCACGTTTTGTTTTCTCAAGCAGTAACATGTGGTACTGTATGGTAGAATCTGTCGGATAAAAAAAAAGAGGGAACGGAAAGTAGAGGAAAGAGAGAAAACTTGTCAAGGAAGGGAGAGAACGGCGGCGCACAAGCGGACATCATCGTTTTATATAAATAACATGTCAGCGTCACAGTACTTGCACATGTAGATAATGAAACGCAGGGAAAAAGAATGGGGTGATATCAACAATTCCCATCCAAAAAATGGTGTTCAGGCTACATACGTATTAATAAAGACAAACGAACGACCAGAGTTACACCGAGCGACGCATCGAGACGGGTATAACGCGTGTTCGACTTTCGAAAGTGATCAAAAGCAAAGCAGTGTCAGAAAAGGGGTAGTTTATTAAAGCGAGAGCAGTAACTCAAAACGCTCGTGCTTCATTGTCCGATATGTTTGAGGACTCTACTCGTTGGTGACCTGACGATGAAGGTAAGTGAAGGGGAAGACATTGTCAAAGAAACGAGCACGCGCCCTCAGAACACGATTCCCTTGGCTGTAGTCTGCATCATCTTGGTAACTCATGCGCTGCTCTTCGCTACATACAGTCGCAGAGTCCGGGATATCTGCGTTGTGATCAGATTGTGGACCAGGCTGTGGTGGTGGTGGCGACTGCATAGTCGCCCCATAAGGATTTGGGAGATGACTCGACATGCTCGCAACCTTTGGAGGTGGGTATGGAGCAAATGGATCAGGAGAGTGGTTATCGTTGCGCTGTGGATAGTACGAGTCGACGGGGAACCCGGGTTGCAATGGCATAGGGTGATTGCCGCCGCTGCTCGTAGATCCAAATTGCGACCGGCCAGTCAACTGGGTATTCTGGGTAACTTCCGAGGGCTTACGGGTGACGAAAGCGCCACCGCCACCGGTGCCGTTGTTGTTGCTCGCAATGGCGGTCCCGCTCGGGCCGGTAAGACCTACGGCTTCTAAGACGTCTTGGTTCGTCCCGCGTATGCTTCGAATGGTACTGTTCCTGCCCTGGAGTTCGGGGGGTGGCTGGTGTGGTTGAAGCCCAGGCCCAGCAAAGGCATGATACGGAGCGCGCCTGCTCGGCTCGCGACCAAGGGTACCCGCACCCACGCCTGCAATGCCCGGAGCACCAGGCTCGCTGTCTTTCCTGCTCCTGGATCGGCCGACGGCAGACGCTGCTGCAAGGGAGGCTGCACCAGCGGCATACGGATCATATTGGGACATCTCGGTCATGCCGTAAGGGCCATCATGGGGCTGGAGGGGAGGTAGTTGGAAGGTTCCGTGGCTGTTGTCCGAATAGCCATAGCCACCGCCACTGCTCTTACCTCCTGCGTTCGGGTATGATGAGTAGTCGTCAAATGGTGACCTAGCGGCGGCGGCCTCTGCGGCGGCTTCGGCAACATCGCGATCGAATTCCTGTGCGCGACGGCGACGGATAGCATTGACCACCAAGGCGATGACGAGCGCGAGGACGACGACACCGACGACTGTAAAGACGCCAATGACAGCGCCTTTATTGGAAAAGAACCTAAGGGGGAAAGTGAGCTGAGTTTAGATCTCCTAAAATAGGTGGCAAGATGCGGAAAGAGGACAAAAAAGAGCACATGGCACTGATACTCACGAGCTCGAGGATGTGGAATTGTTATTTGGTGACGTGGGTGATGAGGTCGACGCAGGAACGAACGTGGTGACGGTCTCGACACCACCTCCAGCACCGGTAGTAGTGAGCACGAGGGGAGTCGATGTCGATGGTAAGATTGAGGTGGTGGACGTACTCGTGGGGGACGAGGACGAAGGCGATGTCGATGTCGAACTCGAAGACGACGTGGACGAAGAGGAGGAGGTCGATACAGACGACAAAGTACTCGAGGTCGTGTGTGAGGAGTCGGAGGAAGTGGACGACGACGACCTGGCACGGGTGAATTTGGGTGTCGCAGCAAATGCAAGGTATGAACTTACTGGGCAGGATTGGATTGTGTGGGCACAGCTGTAAGATATGTCAGACGAACGAGTTTTGAAAGTAAGAATGGGATACAAACGGGTGGGGTTAGGCGTCGACATGGTGATCTAGGTCGGTGATCGTGTCGAGGCCAGCCTTGAGCTGATCAGCGAGAGTGACGAAGTACTACTTTACCTTTGTACTGCGAGGGGCCAGTGAAAGGGATCTGACGGGTGAGACAGAGAGGATGAGAATTTTCTTTTCATTAATCAACCGAGCAACCGTGGACGATTCACGTTACGTAAGCGAGGACGAGTTTCAGGGTGCCCACGCAGGCCTCGATGACGGGCTCATACTCACAAAGTACATCACAGCCTCGTTTTTTTACGTAGATGCCGCACCTTGTCCGCGCCGTCGCGGGATTCATCATCGTCTGAATCCCCCGCGCCGTCCTCTAGCCGCGACTTCAAACCTTTCATCTTCCGCGTCTGCAACTTGTCCAGATCCTGTTTTCCAATGTGTACCCGTCCCCTCAGATCACCCATTTCGTCCACCTCTACGTTCTTTTTCCGTTTTCCAAGTCCCTTCTCTACTTCCTGTTTCTTCATCTTGGGCCGTTTCAGCGCGGCCTTCCACATGTCGGGATCTCCCCCTTCCCATCTCCGTAATGAAAGATCGAGAGAGGGCCCCATTTCCGTCAGCTCCACACGCGGCACGCGCATTCCCGAAAGCGCACATTTCACCGTATACGTTCGCACGTGTACTCTGGGTAGCTGCTGCGGGTCATCATCCGGGCGTGCTTCCCCAGGCGTGACCGTAGCCATCTTAAGCGGCGATGGTGCCAGCGAAACGCTGATCACATGTTCCAGTCCAGGCAAACACACCGACTCGATCACTTGCGCGCTGAACAAGTCCATCAGCATCGATTTCACTTGCACGTATCTTGGATGCGTGTCGAACAACTCTGAGGCGAAATGCATCATAGGTTTATGGCCTGGAGTCGATTTCGGTGTCTATATTGAGAGACCATGTGAACGATCAGGACCGTATGACACGATGATAAACACGACGACGGACTCGCCTTGAAAGCGGTCATGCTTATGAATTTGTCCACGCCCAGTTCACACATATCCAGTACCCTCGAATCAAACATGCGCACGATCACAAGCCCGTTTGGGCGTTTTTTGGTCGACTGCCCGACCACGAACATCGACGCATTGTTTTTCTGTGCCCAAAACTCGAGCGAAGACGCGTCTTCGAACGGCCGAATGGCATTCTTTCTTGAAAAAGAAATCGCGTCGGGTTTCTTCAGTGCCATCTATGCGTGAGCAACATCCCAAACGTGAGTCTGATAAAGGAACAGAGCGCGAGCATCGAAACAGAACGCACCAACTCTTTCATGGCGATTTGTACGACCTCACCAGTGTGTGTACCACGCACGAATATCGCAGTTCGTGCGTCCTCCACTTCTTTTGCCTCCCGCGCCTCCAGGGCCCTCTTCGATCTCGCATTCCGTGGTTTTCTGGTGACAGTCGCCTCAGCAAAGAACTTTACATGCTCGCTTGCTCTGGACGAAATAAAGAGAAGGGAGAAAAAAAGACCTCACTCACATCGTGCGCAACATGGCTTTTACAGGTTGCTTTCGACGATATAGTAGTTCTTTCACTTCTTTTCGAAAATTCTACTTTGTATGTATTTGTCCGTACATTACCATAATTAGCTAATTGTCCAGATGGCAAGGCACTATATCATCCTACCACTAGTAAGACCGAGATTTGCGCCTCGTCTCCTCGATAAGCCCCATTTACAGGAACGAGGAACGAGTTAGGAACAGGAGAGTCAAAAGTAGCCAACTCAAACGCACCCCCCACCGGAGATAACACCCAGCGTCACTTATCACTTATCATTCGTCGTAGTCTATCGTTCGTAAATAGATCAAGTCCGTGACCCCCTTCCCCAGGCTTGAATCTCCTCGGTCTGGTTGTCGATAATAGCGTTTCGAACTCGGAGATACATATTCGCCTACCACCAACCGCCAACATTGGAAAAACCATGTCAATCGCGATCGTAAAATCTTGAGCGCACGCTTTACCCAAACATTCCGTAATACTGATCATCGTGTCTCGATGATGGCGTCCGATCGCGAGGCTCAGGAAAGTGCGCGGCATTCAGGCAATCGCATTGCCTTCTCATCCAACAAGCAATCCGGGTCCGCTTGGCCGCTCCTGAACGACGAATGAACAAGGGCCCCACCAAGGGGAAGATTATCACAGGACAGTCTCCGCTGGTGGACTTTACTAAGAGCAGTATTGATTTGGTTTATTCGAATACCGTATACATACGCCACTCAAGAATATTATGTTAGAAATGATAGTTGGACACTACTATCCTATCATCACAGAAAAAAAAAGGGGAAGGACTACATCGATGACCGACAGTGGAACAAGATTGAATTCCGTTGGAGGGCCAAAGAGGAAAAAAAAATAAGAAAAAGTGAGGGTAATCATGGTTATGCACAGTATATCGGGTTGTAGAGGGTAAAAGCCGAATTAAATGATATGGTATACGCGAAACGAAAAATAATACGGAGAGGATATGTGCGTGCACGGGACAAAGGAAATAACAGAGAGGAAAGGAAAAAGACCAAGGGTGTAGGGACGACACGGAATAAAGAGACCACTGTTCACACCCAGCATTATCGGATACTCGGATATAGGAAAATTATACCAGATTTTTTTTCCGCCCTTAAACCTTCATTCCAAGTGCAGCGGAGGAGTATGCTGCAGGGACGGGAGATCGTACTTCACGTTGAGGTTCTCCTCGGCGTGGTAATGTGGGTGAGGGCGCGGCATTTGAGGATGGAGATGACGGTATGGCGACGGATCGAGCAACGGCGGCGAAGGCAGCGGTGGTTGCCTGTGATCGTGGGCTCCGCGATGCGTCTGGTAAAGGTGAAGTCGAGATGCTTCCTCGGTGGGCGGCAAAAAATTGTGCTGTTGCGACTGATGAGCATGAAGTGTCCCATTGTTGAAGTGCTGGAGATATTCTTCCCCCACCGAATGCCGCCGCACTTGTTCCAGTTGGAGATGTTGCTCCAGCTGCTGCCGACTGAGCTCCTGGGAGTAGTGCGTGGCTTGCGACGGGAGTCCGATCGACGAGTGCGAGGGCAGATGCGGATGAGACGAGTCCAGAGGAGGTAGTTGGCCGTGAAGCTGATCCGGTTGCGCTGGGTAAAAATGATCGAACTCCGCCATCTGCATCTGCGTCATTGCAGAGTTCCAGGACGGTGAGCCGTCGAGACTGAGGGCGTGATTCTGTGCCGTACTCGTATTCGCAAGATCCGGGTAGGCCGTTGTTCGGTTCTCGACGTGACCCCTCATCCTGGGGGCCGTCGATTCCGGAGAAAGGTCGCTTGCGAGGGTTGTTTGGTGAAGGTTCGATGGACCCGCCATAGGTTGTTGATTCGGTGAGCGCCGGTGGGTGGAAGGAAAACGGTGATTCGTATGAACCTGTTGTTGGGGATGGTGGATCTGCCTCGAATGCGTTGTGTTGGTAAGCTGCCGCTGTTGCTGCTGCCGCTGCCAACTCGCTGTTACGTCCATAGACTGGAATGGATAGGTCTGGTTGATGGACCAGTCCAGGCCCTCCAGCGTAGGCAGGTTTGGAGCCGTAGTATGATGCGGGAGCTGTGCCTGGGCGATTGGCTGTTGTAGGTCTTCGAAGTGCAGCTGCCCCTGGTAGGGGAAGTATGTGGTGTGTGGATTGTGATGGGAGGGGGAACGACTGGGTGGATGGAGGGGGGATTGTCCCGGAGACGACTGCCGCGAGGGGTGGGAGGGTTCGAGCATGTGAGTCGGGACCACCTGCAGTGGGTGGGCGGCTGTTGCTAGATCCGGGGCGACCATCCCGTGAGGCGAAGCTGAAGTTGAGTGGGTTGGAGAAGGAGAGAAAGGACTGTGACTGCTGCTGCCCGAATGAGGGTGAATTGGATGCTGGGGGGACACGAAAGGACTGGCTGGAGTTACGAAAGGAATGATTGTTGAGGGGCCGCGGATCGCCATTGTCAATATCTGTATTCCAACCGTCGCCATAGAGGATGCTGTTGCCAGCCTCGTACCCAGTGCTGGTTCCCGGACGCTGATGCATCGGAATGGAGGTGGGATTGATATCCTCTTCCTTGACAAGTTCAAGATGGTGGTGCATAGCCGAGTCCTCGGGTGAGTTTGTGGCCCCCGAGGAAGCGGTGACATTGAGCGAGGGTTGGCTCCTTTTGCCTCTGGCTTGGCCGGTCTTGTTGGCGGCGGCCATGGAAGCATGGAGCGAGGTAAGGTCGCGCATCATTCGTTCATTCTGCTCCTGCTTGTCCGCGTGTACGGTCTGGGCATGCTGACGGAGATTGTCGAGACGAGAGAATTGCTTAGAACAGTGGCAAGTAAAGGGACGTTCGCCGGTATGTTTCCTAGACGGAGATAAAAGAGATCAACGAGGGACGGGGATGGGAGTGCCTGGGACCTACCTAATGTGCCTGGCCAAGTGTTCGCTTCTGCTGAAGACCATACGACATTCGCCATAACCTCTGCACTGGAATGTCTTTGCAGGTGCAGGTCTGTAGCGTTTGCCAACGCCGGTGGCGGGGGCAGTGGGGAGGAGGGGGGGATGGTTTGGGGCGACAAGGGCAGCCATGTCGGATGAGGGAGATTGTCGATCTTCGGAGGGAATGGTGTCAGCTGGATCTTTTTGCGGGGGTGTTGGAAGTGTTTCGACGTTGTTTTCGTCGAGGGCTGTCGGTTTTGAGTCCTCCATGGGCGGTCAAGAAAAGAGGAACAAAACTTCTATAAGGGTGCCTGAAATCACACTGAAAAGGGATTGCAACTCAACGCTCAATTAAGGCACCGCACTCGTCGGACTTGGAATTGGGACCGGCATTCTGGTTCAGGAACAGCCCCGCCGAGCTACGGCACCGGCCGCTTTGTCACGCCGTAACACTGCCGTGTGTTGACACCTGCCCACGCTTATCACATTCGAGACCCCCCGGAGACCCCCACCAGTCTCATGGCCCTTTCCTCCTACCCAGCTAACTTGCCAATGCAGGCCATCTTCTCGGTCGCTGGGCCGATGGAGGACACACGAGTTCGTCGTTTCTTTTTTGGAAAAAGCATCCTCGCCTAGACACTTTTGTCATGCACTGTCACGAGACGTGGCATCATGCCAAAAACAGACGACCCTGCTCTTGCCCATCATTGGAAATATTCGTCGTCGCCCCATCATGTCCAGGCTCTCAGTGCGGCCCACAGTGGGCCCAACCCTCGATGCTTCCTTTAACGGGCTATGCAAGCCTACGACATGTACATTGTCATCACGTCAGCTTTCTATGCAACAACCTTTCGAAACTAACACTGACCGCGCCCATATAACACGAAACCGTCTCATCTTCTCCGCTAGGTACGGACAGCCACGCATGACATAGCCAAAAAGTCTGCTTCCCATCGAGATTGTATACCCGGCGAGATGGCGATACCGATCGGCAGATTACGACAAGCAGTCAAGCCTAGCACTGTCAATATTCGAAAGACAGTAACCCACCTCTCCCCGTCGCCTGTCAGAAGTATGAGCAGATCATACCAACATCGTTTTCAACCTCGATTTCACGGGCGACAGACCATCCTGCAATATCGTCGTCGTCGCTACCCGACTGCTTTTTTCTAATCCCTCCACTGGATGAAGATCAGCCCTGCTCGCATGGTGCCTGGACAATTACCATCTACACCCTAAATTACAACGAAGAAAAAAATCGCAATCATTTTACGTTACCCATCGTTCAAGTCAGCCCGTTGCGACCTTTCGTTTTGGGATGTATGTATACTGCTGTATCATTATGATACATACATAGCCCATATGGGTCGCTAACTGCATCTCCGAAACGATCGTTCGAGAAGGCCAGGGCAAGGCACCTCGAAGCTTCCCAACGGGGAACAGCACTAGCATGCTTATCCAGGGCCTCCAAAGGCAAAGATTCGCGTGCGGAGGTGTATACCGCGTCTTTGATGCGCCGATCAATGTCATACCTGGCAGTCGTCTACTCAAATCCCTCCTAATATCCTTCGGTGTGTCCAACCTCTGGAATCACCGTCGCTATTGAATCCCATCCGCACCATCTCCATTCTACCCGCTTGCGCTTGAGTGTCGATTTTTACTACATACCCTGGAATCTAGGTCTGGTTGCGGAGGGCCGGCCGCGCCGTTGACATACATATCAGAGACCAAACCGTTGATTTACGGGAGCCTCACAATGCCGGTGCCACTTGCACTGCCAGCATTATAGTCTTGGCGCAGGCACGAATAGTACATCCTCTATGCCGTGACGTACACAAGCAACGAGGCCGCGCGCGTACCTGGGTGATGCGGTCATGTGAACACGGAAGTGCTGATCTCCGGCAAAATCGTGCACGAAAAACTGCGGACTGGCGTCTGAATCATCGAATTGTTCCCGTTTGCACTTTAGGTGGTTATTCACGCTATTCATAATCCAATTCCAAATTCGCAAGTACAACATGAACATACTTGGATGGTCTCTTACACGGCCAGCCAAGTTAATCCCAGCCAAGTTCCATCCGGCATTACACACTCCGTGAGGTATGCATGCGCATGCATCACTTCTTCCTTTACTTTCCTGTTTCTAGTCTAGCACGTGTGCCAAAAGCGTACAAGTCGAAAAAAAATCGCCATTCTGTCGGAAACTTTGGCATCAAGGGGTAACTGGCACAAAGAATCACTCATATGTAAGGAGATGATCCTCTCAGCCTTGACCCAGGTACAAGATTGTCCCGCGAGTCCCGGGGCTACCGCGAGTGTTGGTCAGGTTCTCATGTATCCGAATATCTGGCGCGCGGGGCTAACCAGCGAGTGTGCAACAGGGACGGGTGCGGTATTGATACACAGACCCCTATCTCGCGAGTCGCTGAGGACAGGTAATAGCATGCCATTGCTTCGTCATTAGTCGATGGCGGTGAAAAAGGGCGAGTGAACTAGAACAAAAAAAGACGGCGAGCTTGTCACACTGTTGGATCTGTTTTCTGTCAAGCATCACTTTGAGAATGCACAAGTGGACCCGTGATGCATGACCCACAGATACTCACCGTTGTCTTTGTCCACTATCCAGGCTCTATCACCCTGATCGAGGTGAGTCGGACATTGCCGTCCCCGTCACTGGTTATCGAGCGTCGAGTGCGTTGCAAATTTCTCTAGCAAACTCCGTTGCCTAACATGTTCAAGGGTAGACGTGGCTCGGGTTAACCGGCCGCTTGTCGACTCAGATCTGCCGCATCAGGGTGACAGATGCTGAGACCTGCGGCGTATATCTTGACGTTTTGTCTTCTTCGAAGGAAATGCCCTTTTTTAGAATGTAATGCAAGCACAGAATTGGTCTTGTTTGATGAAGTCAGGGTTCTGAGATGAGGCTGATTTGATTTGATTTGAAAAACAAGGATAACAACGACACAACAAAGTACGGGACGACAATAATAGCCTGGAGCAAGAGAGATGTTATCAATTGATGCTGAGAAAGCGTTAGCGATCTGTGAGGCGATGCAAGTGCGGGCCCTTGTGGACCGAGGGAGGTCGAATATGTATACATCGCGGGTCGCAGCCGCGCCCATGTGTGTAGTCACCTGGCCTGTGGTTGGAAAAGGGTATTAACGTCACTCCGTGATAAATCGTTGCGGTTACATTGTGTGATTGTTTCGTTCGTGAGTTCCCTGGCTCGTCTTTAAAAAATTCTCCTCCTTGTCCCCCATCTCATCTATGAAACCAAGCAGGGAAAGTGGCGCGGTGCGGTGATCGGTTCAGAACGTGGAGAGAGCGGCTCCCATCACCAAGAATGGACTCAAAATGATTAATACTATGAAATGGAACGAAACTATGAAAATATGAGTGATTGGATGACGGAATGAATGGGATTACTAGGGTGAGCGGCGCGGCGAGCACTGACCGTATCGACACCTACCCATACATAGCTTGGTGGCTCAGTGCCAAACAAGTAAACACTGCCATGTAGCGTGAAGCAACGTTAGGTGCGAGTGTGGAAAAAATTCTTGGTGGGTGTGACCCGAGCCACTGTACTAGATCCGTTTTTGTTCCGTACCGAAGCGGAGAAGGACTCCGAAGGAGGGTCCAGTGACAGCACGTTGCAATACCGATAGAGACATGATAAGATTCACGCTCATCTGGCGGCGACTGAATTTAACTCTGTACTATTTCCCTGATCTGGGTCGCCTCCTCAGGTGGTAACCGATCACAACTCAGGGTTTTCCCAGTACGAAGTGGTCAAAGAAAACGTAGGTATAAATCAGCTTCATGGGATGGGAAGCATGATGTTGCATACTGAAAAGAGTGGGCCAAGTGCACTGCCGCGGGAGGTCCGTAATAAATACGTACTCGGCACAGCAAGTCCTTTTTGTGTCCGAGTCGGGACATCTGAACGGAATTTCTCATCACTTGGAGTAAACCATGCGAACGTTCGACGGGCGCGTATCGATACATATTCAACGAGACCCGGGGAAGGCGCAAATTTTACATAAGAATCCAACATGGCATGTGCAGGAAAAAAGACTGGCTCGAAGTTCGGAATTCAGTTGTACGGTACCACAACAAGTTGCCCTTGTTTTCCTTCAAGCCTTGGTTTCGCTCACACCAAAATATTAGATCTTTTTTTCGAACACACTCTTGGCAAAGCAATGCTATAGTGGCCAATATTATGCCGTATGGTCTAGACCACGGGCCGCGTTACGTTTCTCACCTCACACGCACAAACGCGGGTCGCAGCGCGGGAAAACAAATGACATTGGGCATGACACGGTGGGAGGTCAAATTTAGACAACTACCGGGTCTAGACTCTATCAACAACACCCGCTTGTTTTTTCTCAGTGAGAAAATTTAAACACCATGATTGATGAATGGCGTTGGACCGGTGAGTCGGGTAACTCGCTATGAGCGATTGCATCGGAGTGGAAATTTGACAAGACATCCATCTCTTCTTGCGAGACACCCGGACTCACGGGAACACGGCAGTTCGCTGAGCTCCGGTAGGCCAACCCTACCACTTCTGACAAGAAAGGAGGGAACCCACCTGAGCTCCGATCGATGATATTTGCAATTTCCCTCTCTCTCGCAAGCATTTTCTCTCAACGTAGCCTGAGATGTTGTTTTCAGACTGCGTAAATTTACCCTGCAGCCTGAAGAGGAGAAGTGTAGAGCGGGATACTTCCGAGGTTCGGTCCGCCACCGTATTCACTCGCGATTCGTCCCGTATCACTACCGCCAAGCCAAACCCTTCGTGCTGCTGATACGGCGGCCGTGGAGAATCATACGTACGCTCCACCCTCCGTCGAAACGTCACATCACCACAGTAGAATGTAGGACAGAACTAACCCAAGCTTGGTCAAAATTCAATCTCCGCACGGGCCATTGCAATTTATCAAAATGTGGACAAGGGCCTCTGAGAAAATCACACCTCCACTTCCGCCTTGATCGTCGTGGATGGCTGAAGCGCTGACAGGCTGCCACCTACAATGATCCTCCCAGCCTACCATCCCATTCCAGCTTTATTTCCTGCGAGTCACACTGCCGTCGTCGGGGGGCACTCTAAACAGAGCTCGCAAGCCTTGAGAAGTGAACGCCGGTCGTAACGGGTGATTCGATAAGAGATGATGCGGTGACAGTTCGTTGGTGCGCCTGATAATGATCGTATCCTGGACGACAAGTCCGATCGCTCCTTTTTTTCATAGCTTCGGTCAACCGGTTGTCCGTCGGACCTTTTGTGCTATTCTCTGAACCTTCTCTTTCTTGGTATCGATAGGGTTCTCGGCTTCGAATGTAGTGGCGGTTGCTGGGTATGTATGTACGCTGGCAACATCATCGCTAATGCCAAAAGCGATACAAACTCATCTCGCGGAACGCCTTTTACCAACCCAACAATGACGGCCCCACGTCATCTTCCTTTCGTCGTGTGTTTCAGTCGCTTATTCGTAACCACTCGTAGGCAACGCAGAATCACTGGAGCGACGCCGGAATTTTGCTACATACAGTGCCGTTTCCCCAACTTTATTCCGTTTTCCTCCTTTCCTTCCCGGTTGCGCTGACAGCGCCTGAGTCCGAGATTCGCATCGGACGTTTTGGTTTTTGCTTTCGGTTCCTGTCCAAGTCTACCTGCCGCACAGCCAATTTGCGCCACAGATCACAATTACAGTATTTTCGATGGCGTAGCTCAGCGCTCCGGCACGGCCTCTCCCCATCAGTCTCTAGCCCGTTACGGTGTGTACAACGAAGCCATTCATTTCCATCCAAACGACGACAAAGTTTTCGACAGCCTCGATCCGTCGACGACTATCACTACAATATGGCCAGACCCAGGAACAACACACACATTAATCCGCTAACTCTGCCTCCCGCGAATTAACTTATAGTTACAATACGACATCACCCATTGAATCCCCGCTTTGTTCGGATTCGGGTCCATCCGAGCCGTGGTGACTACTGTGATTGTCACTCACTTCTGAGAGCAACTACAGTATCTCTGGTGACCCTCACTGTCATTCCCAACCCTATTTCTCTATCTCGGGACCTCCATCCAAACTCAACGTTTCAACGTTTCTACATCCATGACTGGTCGAATCTCGAGGGACATGACGGGAAGCTACGTATACGGTATCCCGTTTTCTCTGTTCAAGTTACTTTTACCCGAGCTTGAGGGGATGGCATCGACAACGACTCATTGACGTCAGCATGGGACACATGGCATACACTTGTTTACCCAATCAACCAAGAAAGCTGGCTCGGCTATCATTCTAGAACAATGGCGACGGTATGCCTGTGGCGACAGATTGATGGGCTGGGCCTGCGTCGTTTTGTCGAGTGTCAAAGACGCCGACAGTAGTCGACTTCACGGCTGTATGCCTGAGTCACCGACAATGCATTCGAAACCTGCTCGCTAACTTGCTAAGTTGAAGCCGTGTCAATACCAGCAAGAACACCAATCGATGATCGTAATCCCGACATGTCCACCTTTGGTTGTCATTGTGGCCTACGGGATTGCCAATGGATTTCAACCTGACAGGGATTCTTGGGAACGTGGCAAGGCCTAGGGTCCCTCGCATCTCGTCTAGATTGTCCTACTACACCTGCAGAGCGTCGGACGGACCCGGATATAAAAGCAACAGGGTTATAAGGAAGGTCCACACAGTGAGACAACTTGGGAAGATGAACGGTATCAGGAGGAATGCTTGTGGCGCCGACGGGACAACGGGATGACCGCACCAGTGACGTGTGTCGGGAGGGAAGCGGTTGTTGTCTAGCGTCAGTGGTCTCCACGACGACGACTACCTGTGCATGTGCATGGAAACTTTCCACGCTCCGCGCGCGGCTTCAGCAAACACGGGCGAACGGACTCCGAGTCGGTGAGGGGAGAGACATACATACGTGGTCGATATACTCTCGTTCGAAGGTAAGCCAATTAAATAATTGGTTATGATCCTGAAAGACTGAGTCGTCCCGTCCATTAGTCCCATCTCGCAAGGAAGGATACCAATCAGCGGTCTCGGGCGCCACAAAGACTTAGACATGTTTCATCATGGAAGTGCGGTCGGTACTTTCGGCTAAGGAAAAATGGTGATCTTGATAGTACATCCCTTGAGGCCCACATCTAGTTGATCGCCGTAGACTTGGCGTGCATGCTGTTTGTGATTTTTGTGGGGCGGCGAGCTCTGATGAGTGTTGTGGAACGAAATATCATCGGATCAGTTTTCCTTCGTGTAGACTAGGATGTATAGTAATATCATGGTGCCAGTCTTGCGGGCTCGCATCTGCCGATCGGTTTATATAGCAGTTTCGACGGTGATTGATCGATTGAACGTCTGATAGCAGCTGGTCAACATTGAATAACTAGGCACCAATATAAAAAAGTATTGAGACACCAATTCATCTGCTTCGTAAAACAAGGTAACATACAAGTAACGTAGTACAAACTATTTATTACGCAGTTACAACGACGGCAAACTACAACAACAACCAAGGGTTGCCAACTACGGTTCGGCTCGATAGTTTCTAGTCATATTCTTTGGTATATATCTCTATGTTTAAAGAGACGCACGAAAAGGAGAAAGCGCGAAAGCCGACGAAAAGGTAGAAAAAGGAGGAAAAGAATGAAAGAAGTGTATGAGAAAGCAAAGAAGACGTCAAGCATCGCCTGTGTTAGTGGAGATCGACGGAAAATGTATATTGTAACAGCAATGAATGAATTCAACCAGAACGAGATGCTTAACTGAACCGAGAAACGAAAAAGTAATGGTAGTGAGAGAGAGAAGGAGGGTTAAAAAAGACAAAGCGTACGAGGGTAAAACATTGACTAGGACTTTGATGAAGCATGTTTGGTGGTCGCGTGTGCGTTCGCGTGTCCCAGTGACGAATGATGCGGAGGTGCGGACAGGATCGGCGGTTGGTGTTCAGACTGTGGGGCCAAGTCATCTTGCACTTGCACCTCTAACTCGACATCGGCCGCGCCAGTCCCCTCATCAACGGGCTTCATTGCATCCGCTTCTGACTTGCCGATGGTATTGGCATTGTCGGTGTTGTTATTCTCCCCGCCTGTGATTTGTCGTTGCGTTTGTTGGCGCCGACGAGCCTCCATGTCCTCGGCCCGGCGTATAACGTCGATCTCGCCCTGCACGACCGTGCCCTCGAGCCATTGGTGATGAGCGAGGTCGGATGCTTTAGTTCTCCGGTCAGGGTAGAGACGTAGCATTGGCGACAAGAATGCGGAAATCGCGTCCGCTTCTTCTTTGGGAAAGAGGTATTTGTCGTGCAAGACGGACTCGAGCGGCCAGAAACGCAGCTTATTGATGTGCCGTAGTTCACCTAGGATGACGACGATGATGGACAAGAAAAGAAAAGAAAAGAAAAGCCATCACTGATGAGCGACACATGCACGACCATCCCCACCAGACAGGGGAAAAATGGGAGTAAGCACACGTACCCTTGCGATTGAAGAATTCTGAGCTGTATTTACCGGAAAACGCAAAGGATTTCGGGAACTCGCCTATGAGTTCCATAATTTGGGCGATGTGATCGTCATCTTTGCTGTATCGCGATCCAGAGGCCGGGTCGAACAGATAGTCACCGCCCGTGATAAGCTCAAAAATCTGTATGGCATTGGTTGGCACATAACCAAGTCAGACCAGTGTTACATTGGATGAATCTGTAAGGAATCCATCTCACCACGCACGCGACACTCCAGATATCGGCGCTCGAACCCCACTTTGCACCGAGAATGACTTCGGGGCAACGGTACTGCCGCGTCTGTATGTCGTCCGTAAAGTGATGTTCCGTCCAGGTTGCTAAAGGCACAATAAATGAATCTTGTCAATTGAAAGATATTACAAAAGCGAACGACAGCGCACCGTTTCCCAGGTCTGCAATCTTTACGGTGATTTTTTCCGTGCCTTCGAGTATGCTCGAGCTCGTGGAGGCATCTGCAAAGCTTGGCTGGGGTGATTCTCCTGAAATAACGGATGTAGAAAGTTTCGGGTTTGATAGAATTGAATCACCTGAGCCAGTTGGGCGCGCGGTGGCTGGGACTTGCGAATTTAAAGACGGGGTGCCAGAGGTAGGGTGGTTAGGCGCCATCTGAGTCAACAAGGATGGTCCTGGTGGGTTTGCCGGGTGAGGCGATGCCATCTTGTCAAACCCGGAGTCTAGTGAAACGTTGGAGATCCGGGCTGCAGTGATCTCGGTAGAGTCGGCTCTCCCAGAAGCCAAACTTCCTTCTGGACCACTCAGACTGGCGGCGGGGATGGATCCCGAGCTCTCTTTCGTAACCGAAGGTGAGCCATAGGAGCCAGACTTGGACGTGTCATCGTCGCCTATCTTGCTCATGCGAAGTGCATTTGGACCAGGCATGGGGCTGCCAAAGGAGGAGGACGGGGATGGGAGTGGCTGCGACCCCGTAATGAAGACCGACTGAGATCGTGGAGTCTGGTTGCCACCACGGCCCTTTGAGGGCGGTACGCCGATCAATCGTGATGGAGGCGAGGTGGTGTTTGCAGCGGAGGCCATCTCAGCTTCAATGATAGACTCCACGTCTTCGATGCAAATGAGGACATTTTCGGGCTTCAAGTCTGTACAGAAAGTTAGCCACTGAAGACGAATTGCCAGCCAAAAAAAGAGAGCGCGCCTGTGTGAATGACACCACAGCAGCGATGCATGTAGTCCAATCCAAGTAACACCTGCTTGGCTATTTGCTTCACGAGGTGCATGGGAACGCCCTTGTTCTGATGGCGCTTGATGAGGCCAAGGAGATTTTCGCCAAGGACTTCGAACACCATGCAGACGTGTACTCCGTTTGGCCCCTTATGTTTGAAGTGGTCGAGGAAGGATATAACGTGAGATCGGCCAGGATGGGTCTGTGAGGGGGAGGGAGGTGGATTGGGATTCTCGGGAGTGGGCTGGAGTGGGGGAGTGGTGGAAGTAATGAGACGTTGAAGGAGTTTTATTTCGTCTAGAGCGGTCTCGGTATATCTTGGAGCGGATTTGACGACCTTGAGAGCGACATGGCGAGCTAACCTGAGGCGTAGAAAGAACAATTAAAATGAATGGCGGTGCGATGAAGGCGGCGCTTACTTTGTGTCCTTGGCGAGCCAGACGGTTGAAAAGTGACCCCACCCGAGCTTTCTAACTACGATATACCTACCATCTGAAAAGACGTCGCCAATGTGTACGGGATGGTAACCTCCTTTGATGTAGTCTTCGTAGTCCTCTTCCTCCTCCGTCATGATGGATTGTGATTGAGACGTATAGGAACCGTGAGACATGACTATTTTTCGGGGTATGCTGTAAACGAAAAAAACGATAAGGCCTTAGGGAGGCAGCCGCGATAAGGAGGTTCGGAAATTTGTGATAGATAAGCTTGCCTTTGTTCTAACGGGGTATTAAGGGCGAGCTCGCTGTCGATCTGAGAGAAATAGACTTCCACGTCCTTCTGTCTGTCCCCAGCGTCGGTGCGCAGCAGAAGGGCTGCTTCGTCGGTGCTGTTCTATATCGGGTGATTGGCCCGCTGACTAACCAAGGTTAGAGTACTACTTACTGCCATAGTATCAGTGGAGCATCGCGGCACTTCGGAGATTCCATCGTGATTGATACCCGGCACGATGGCATGCATCGGCCACGTGTTTGGAGCGCGGTGCTCCAGAAGACTTCCTTTGCCAGCGCTCATATCATCATCAGCTGCTGGAATACACGAGGCTCTCCTTCTGACGAGTCCTCCTTTCTTCACCATCACTCCAGATTGACCATACTGGTCTTGATGCGATGCTCCCTGCTGATCTCGACAGCGAACAAAGGTAGGCTAACCATCGTAAGCTTCAAGTTCACGTACATCTGACCACCCTTCTCATATCAAGGGCCCATCTCGCACACGAACACCCTACCGATGTCGACTCGACTCCATCCTCTCCATCCTCAGGCATTCCCTCGTTCTTCGATCCCCGCCGTCGTCCAAAATCAGCATCACGTCATCGCTCACGCACCACCACCGATGACTCGAGCAGCAGTCACCTCCTCGCACGCCTCGTATCTAGAGAGGAAGAACTCCGCGAGGTCAATGCTGCCCTCGCCGTCACAAACGAACGCCTCGAAGCAGAATCCACCCGTGCAAATGCTGCAGAACGTCGTGCCCTCGACTACTTTCATCGTCTCCGCATCGCGACAGACAACCGTGAACGTGCAGACCAAGAATCTGCGAGATTGCGAGAGGAACTCAAGCTCTACAAGATGCAGCTCGAGAATGCACAAAAGGAAATCTTTCGCGCACAAGACATCATCGATCAGGTGGCTTCCCAGCGCAACGAGGCAGAGGCGGAGGCTGCAAGAGCCAGGACAAAGGCTCGCAAGCTGCAGGAAGAGAAGCTAGTCATGCTCGCACGCGAGGAGGGCCGCAGAATGGGATACAGGGAGGGATTATCCATCGGTCGCAGGATCGGCTATGACGAAGGTAGACATCGTCGGCTCGCGGGCCCATCGGACCGACATCCTCACTACCCTTTCTCACCAGAATACAATGAAGGGGATGAAAGCGCTCATGAACGCGCCGAGGCCATCACCGATGATGAACGCGATGATCCTCGGGCCCAACTACACCTTCGTTCCAGTGCATCGAGCCGACAACAACTGTACGTCAATGATCCCATCCTACTTTCTTGGTACCCACGCCGTCTGCAGGACGCGTCCAGAGTCCGCGCCTCCCATACGTATGCCTGAAACCACAGTATATGCGCCACCACTCCCCGTCCGCATCAATACACCTTCTCAAGGGTATGCTACACCCTCTCCACGTCGTGCACCCGATGAGCCAGAAACTATTCACCCAATTCCGATCCGTCCCAGCCCAATCATACCTACCCGGCCCATCAACGCTCACCATGATGGATGGATCCCTAGGCCTGATTCTCCCACATCCTATATATCTGTGCCTCCTCCTTACGAATCGCAACATCGTGCTCCAAGTTCACCTGGTTCCGTGGCGGACGAAATTAGGGATGGTCGGCAATCAGAGCCAATGCCTGTTCCGCCACCTATCCGGTCACGCGACTATGCTTATCAGACGTCCGTTCCACCGCCACCTATTCCGCTCGGAACGCCTTCACTTGCATCACGTACCTCGACTCACATATCGCAGTATGACATAGTGAACAAACGCCCCGGAAGTTCGCTACGGAACGAGATATACTTTGGAAGAGCAGGCAGCGGGAGTCAGCCCTCGAGAGAGAGTACATCTCGGAACGAACATCGAGATCCAGATTGGCGTCATTCCGGCAGGACGGAAGCAGAAAACATTGCTGAAAAATGGCGCGCTGACTCTGATTCGGAGAGCCCGCCACCGAGGAATCCACCGCGTTCGTTTGTGAGTGCATCTTTTCCTACCCTCCCCGTAAGTTTTTGCACCTGTGTTGACGCTCAATTGTACCGCAAGACGCCGTCCGGTCCTCCACGTTCGCATCGACCTGTACAGTTTTACTACCGGTCGGAAACTGCAACGCCTGGTCCCCCCCGGGATGCAGACGCACCGACATTCCCCCGATCTCACACTCCCGTTCCGACCGAATCCACCGCAACGCAACTACGTCCACCGCCCATTCCTGAAGACCCTGCAACCCATCCCGTGCGCAGCCGGACCCCGCTCGACCATCTCCGCAAGCGATTCCGGCAACGGCCTGCTTCGAACTCGAGTATTCCCAATATTATCGTCGAGTCGCCGGTGAGCGAATTCTTGTCGTATATGGCTTTTTCACTAACTCATGCTACTCGTTTTCGATAAAGTCTGAACCTGAGACAACCATGTCGCCATCTGCGACGATCGTGGGGCAACCGGATCTTCTGAGCCCCGAAGCCGCGAACCGACCATTGCCCCAGGATGATTCGACTCACCAACCTCATCAACAGCATCAACGCCATCATTCATCCCATTCTTATTCCCAGCCACCACCATCGCAATACCGACGTACACCGTCATCTGCGTATGATGCCCCAGAGCGTTCTGGGACACCCTACGCAGCTGCTCCTTCCGCGTCCGGCTCTACACCCTTGCCTGCAGGGTTCATCCCGTACTCTCGAGGATCCAGCGCGGATCCATCCAGTTCCAGGTCCAGAGATACAGATAGAGACAGAGACCGCGACAGGGACAGGGTCAGGGACAGGGTCAGAGATAATAACAAAGACCGCGACCGCCGGCGCGCATACACCGACTCTACATCATATATACGTCCTCCAGAGGGGTACGCTCGCGCACGAACACAGAGTGCATCGGCTTCCTCCCTGACGGTACCGACGTCGATGGCACGCACGGCAGGCGACAGCGGAACATATGAGACTGCGCCTCTGCCGCCGGGGGTGACGTATCCTGCGCCACCCGTCCGGCCGCATACGTCCCATCGGCGGTATAGGGAGGGTGATCGGGAGAGAGAAAGGGAGAGGGAGAGGACACGAGACGTCGATCGTGGGTGGGATTGGGAACGGGAACGAGACAGAGATAGAGATAGAAGACAAGGTTCGGGGAGAGAATACGAACACGAACGTGAGCGGGAGAGAAACAGAGACAGAGAGCAGGAACGAGACCGGGAGCAGGAGAGGACACAAGACGGCGAGGACACTGGGCTCGACGAGGAGCTGACGCGATCCCCGGCGCCGCTGCAGCGACCGATCTCCCTTTTCGATTCGGACGAGGCGTGAAGACTTAATGACCCGATGACGATGAAGGATCGAGGAGTAGATCTGACTCCACCTCCACCGCCTTCCGAAGAGACGACCATCGTACCATTTCACATTCTTTCTTTTTTGCCTGATGATTATTCAAATTGTATTTCTATACTGGTCAAGACTGGGTTCCTGGCCCACGGAGGGTGTGTATGTATACTTCCAGCTTGGTTGATTTTCCATGTGTGTTGCTCTTATGTACTCGAGTTCTCTGTTTGTAACCATCTCCAAGAACACTCTTCAATCAAACACTTGTATAGTATTTCATGATCAACTCTTCGCTACATTCCATTCATATCATGTACAACCATACAAATACAGAGACACGAACAACAAAGGATTTTGCAAAAAGAAAAAAAAAAGGCTTGTACCGAAACCAACCTTGCTTTGCTTTTCACAACCCGGTCCACTCCAGGCCCTTTGCCACCACAAAGGTTGCCTTTAACGGCAGCATATCACTGCTCGGTCCGACGCTTACTTCGTACTCACCCTGCTCGATTACCCATCGTGAAATCTGGTCTTCCCAGTACGACACCGCGATCTTATCAAGTGTCAAAACGACGCGAGCACTCGTGCCCGGAGCGAGGTCCCTGACTTTGCCGAACGCGCGGAGCAAGCGCGGCGGGTGGCTCACATCAGACGTCTTGGGCATCGACACGTAAAGCTGGACGACCTCGGACCCGGCGACCGCACCCGTGTTCGTCACTGTGACGGTGGCGGTCAGGTGGAAGTCTCCGTCGGCGACGACAGGTGTGGATAGCCTGAGGTTGGAATAAGCGAACGTGGTATACGAAAGGCCATGGCTGTGTGCAAGCGTGTGAGTATGGAGGGAGAAACGGACGCGTCAGCTGGAGCTGACGACTTACCCGAACGCAAATTGAGGAGCGATGCCGCGGTGTTGGAAGTGTTTGTAACCCTACGAGGCGAGAAAGGAAATGAATTACGTCCTGTCCGGCATGGAAAGAGGACACGACACGTACGACCAAGAGGTCTTCTCCATATCGGAGCACGCCGTTCTCCGAGTGGAAGTGACCGTGGGCAGAAATGTCTTCGAGTCGCTTGGGGAATGTCAACGAAAGCTTTCCCGACGGGTTCTTCTTCCCGAAGAGAACATCTGCGATGGCGTCACCAGTTGCGTTACCAAGGTACCAAGAGTGGACGATGGCAGGCGCAGAATCAGCCCAAGGCATAGTTATCGACGAACCCTGCCTATTTTTGAGACATCTCAAAGAGAAAGAGTAAGAAATCGGTCTTACAGACTGAGTCACAACGACTGTCTTGGGGTTGGCAGCCAATACCTTGGTGATCAATTCATCAGTTCGTCCAGGAAGGGCCAAGGTTTTTCTATCGTAACCCTCTGTCTCCCAGTCCGCGTTCAGGCCAACGACGGCGATGACAGCATCTGCCTCAGATGCAAGCTTAACGGCTTCAGCCATCTTTACATCAGGATCCTGCACTTCCGCACCGCCAAGACGGACACCAGGGTTACTGTCTTGGACTGCCTCATCCTCATCGCCATCTGCAGGGCCTTTGACGTTGCAAAACTCGACGAGAATGTTGTACTTGACGCCCGCCTTGAGGTCAACCCTGCCCTTTTCCTCTTGCGAACCACTGTTAAAGAAGGATTCCCCGCGACGTTGACGGGTCCAATTGTCAATGACCAGCTTGCCGTCAACGAAGAGCTGGGATGACAACATCTCAGAAAGGTCTAGATTGTAAAGGGAAATGGCGTGCCAACCTTGGCCCTTCCGGATACAGTTAGACCAAATTCGAACGTGCAATCATGGGTTCTGGGCTTCAGCTGGCCCTCAAGCTTCATGGTCCATCTGCGGGTGATATCCTTGGGTGCGGAAGTGCTGATGAAAATGCGAGTCTCGTCCACAAGCCGTGCTGAATAAGGTGTACTCAAGGGAATCATGCTTTCGTCGCTTTCATGTGCATACCACGTGCCGCTCCATCCGCGCTCTCCCGATGGCGCAGTAAGTTCAAAGTCAAGAGTAGGCATCTCCATGTATGCTAAACCAATTTTCAGCAAGTTATAGTTATGTTGGAAATAACAAAAACACGCACTGCTAGCGCCTTCGCTGTAGGTAACCTCAATGTTTGAAGGAAGAGCACTAACAATACCCTGATATGGCGAGACAAAATACGAAGGCTTTAAGGAGGCAGAGCCGCCACCAGACAAGACAACAGCTTGTGCGTTGCCACCGACAATAGCGATCTTTTTCAGCTTTTGAGGTTGAAGAGGCAAGAGATTATTATCGTTCTTCAAGAGTACAATGGATTCTGCGGCGAGCTTTCGCATGAGGGCTTTGTCTTCGTCACTCTCCACCGTTCGTTCAATACCATCTCCATCCAAGATCTAGAGGTGATATCAGCCAACGCCGAAAGTGAGAAGGCTGAATGACATACTTCCGGGGACTCTTGTGCAACTCGTTTAGCCAGTTCGACCACTTTCTTCGCGCGCTCTTTAATGGTCCGAACGGTGATTTTCCGGGAGATAATGGATCTGTTCATAAGATCAAGAATGCGCCACTTGTTTGTCCCCGGCATCTCGAGGTCCAATCCAGCATTGATACTATGGTCAATGCTGTAAATACCAAACCTGAGGGTAAGCCTTGTTCAATGACCATCATCTTTGGGAGATATTGGTGTAATCATACCAGTCACTCATGATCAATCCATCGAATTTCCATTCATTTCGGAGGATGTCTTGAAGTAAGTGTGGGTTCTCAGATGCATGGGTGCCATTGACACGATTGTAGCTAAGGAGGAATTGTTAGTGGATAATAAATGCTATATTCAGGGACACTCACGCGGTCATAAAACACCAAGGTTTTGCATGTTTTTGAGCAAGCATGAATGGCATAAGGTAAATTTCACGAAGAGCACGTTCGCTGAGTATACTGTCATAGGCCATTCGATCGTTCTCCTTATCGTTACAACTGAACTCGACGTCAGTTGATGGAAGGTATGAACATGGCAGGACATACACGAAATGCTTGATGGTAGTTCCAATGCCATTCTTCTGGACACCTTTCACATAGGCAGCAGCAGTAAGTCCAGAGAGTATGGGATCTTCCGAGAAACTTTCGAAAGACTGTACCATGTCAGCATATAAAGAGCAATGACCTCAGTGTCAAGCTTACCCGTCCCCCAAGAGGATTCTATTTCAAAATAACATATAAGATGACGGACGGTGAGCGGATTCGAATAGGCATACTCTTTGTATATTGCAGGTCGGGGCAAGGATGACAGGGGCAGCTCTGAGTTTGGCTTCGCCAGCCAGAAGCTTGAATCCGGCTTGTTCGATAAGCTCGGAGTCCCAGGTCGCGCCAAGTGCAGTGGCGGAGGGGAGACACTTGGCGGGAGTGCTCATGAAGAAATGGTTTCCTCTGATACCTGCATACATAACTCAACACGAAGTAGGATCCGAAGGAGTGACATGCTTGCCATTTGGACCGTCGCTGACCTGGACGTACAACGGATGTGAGAACATCGATGGAGGAATCATCGGCGCTGACCTTAACAGCTGGTATTCCGAGGCGAGGAATCTCGTGCGTGTGCCAAAAGCCCACACCGGAAGTCAGCAGGATCGCCTCGTCCGTGGTGAGTTGTTCGACGACCTCGTCGACGTTGGCATTGGAAAAATCCGATGGGGCCATGTATTTCAAGACTGAGGACACGTCAGATTGTCCGATATAAGGGAAATAAAAAGAAGGGGGTAGAGATCACAACTCCTCACGCATCCTCTTATGCGGTGATATTAGACCTGGCACGTGATGCCTGCAGATGGCCGAAGTTTCTCCGGGGAACTCCAACGGACCGTTGTTAGAACTGTTCTATACGGTGCGGGGCCCGCCGGCGCGCGCGTCCGTGCACCCAAGTGCCAGCAGAGAAAACTTATTTTTGGTCCAACTATTAGTCGTTTACATAAGAGCTCGCGTAAGATGAAACGGTCGTCACAAATATTCGGGGTATGTAGCAAGGGCGTTGAAATGGCATCATCATATAAATTGGCCCATTTTCCAGATCAAGGACTCTGCCCCATGACGCTCCAAGAATCACCGGTAGACCCGCATCCACTCCCCGCCGTCCAGCGCGTAGCCCAGATCCAGGCCTTTGGCGAGCCCATCGTCCTCCTCTCATCACATCCTGTTCCGGACCGCGCCCAGCTCCGTCCAAATGAATGTCTCGTCAAGATCGAGTACGCCGGCGTCTGCCACACAGATCTGCATGGTCGCGACGGCGACTGGCCAGGCTTCAAACCCACGCTTCCCCGTATCGGGGGACATGAAGGGGTGGGCACAGTCGTCACCATTGGCCCTGGAACAGTGGAGAGCCCCGTCAGCGTAGGAGACAGGGTCGGAATTAAATTTAACGCGCGAGCGTGTCTTCATTGCGAGGATTGTCTTGCAGGGTGCGAAACAAGTGAGTCCCTCGGCGTTTCAGCCGTTAGCGATGTTGCTATTTGTTATTTCTGCTGTTAGGTTGTCCCACCAGGGCTTACCACGGCTTTTCTACGGACGGTACCTTCGCTGAATATACGGTGGGTCTACTATCATCTGAATCTCAACAAGTGGTGGTTATCATACATCAAGATTGCATGGACCCGCTACGTCACCCCGATCCCGAAGACGCTGCACAGTGCGTTAGCGGCCCCCATTCTCTGTGCTGTGAGTATTCTTCTTCTTCTTCTTGCGCTCCGGGAGCATGACGAGCAGGTGGTGCATTTTCTAGGGCGTAACAGTCTATAAGGGCCTCAAACGCATCAGAGACAGGGTGCCTATCGGAAGTTGGATCGCGATTCCCGGCGCTGGCGGAGGTCTTGGTCATCTTGGTGAATATTGCATCATGTCTTCCCCTTTTTTTCTCACTTTGTGATCCTTTTAGCGATACAGTATGCAATTCTGATGGGTCTCCGCGTTATCGCCATTGGTATGTCTTCCTTTCGCGCTTCACATATGGTGATATTCATTCATTTGATTATATCTGTTCACGTTCACGTCTATCCATAGACAGCGGGGAAGAAAAGCGCAAGCTTTGTCTCGCGCTCGGTGCTGAAAAGTGGCTCGACTTCAAGGTGAGTGGGGATGCGATCGTGCAGGACGTTGTCAAGGAAACGGATGGGCGAGGGCCCTACTCGGCCCTTGTCACGTCAGGAGCGGTCAGTTTAATTTTCTAGTGTGCAATTTTTCGTGTGATGCCATCCGCTGACTGAACTTATCCGGTCGGTACCTCTGCCGCACGCTGGCTGGCTATGTGCTCTTGTCCTGCTGTCTACATATCCCATCGACATACCCAGGCCGCACCATATACTCAGGCATGCCTCTACGTCAGGCAGGCTGGCACGGTTGTTGCTGTGGGGGCACCTGCAGATGCATCATTCCAAGTTCCTTTCGGAATCTTCATCGGAAAGGCATGTATATGCTCTCCTCCTTCGCATGCTCCGCAACAAAACCTGACCCTTCCGGTACCAGGAACTTGGCTTGTTTGGATCTATGGTTGGGCAAGTTACTCGTATTCTCCCTCTCGCAGATGAATTATGACCGCTGGTGGACGGACCCGTGTTCAATTTGCTCGGTTTCTTTCACATTACAGGTCGCGTCAAGATGTCATTGAGGCGTTGGATCTTGCCGCGATGGGAAAGGTGACCTGCCAGTACACCATCAGGCGCCTTGAAGATATCGAGACGTACGTATTGAACCTTTATTTCTCTTCATAATATAGAATCACATCATTTTCAGCGTATTCGAAGAGATGAGACAGGGTGAGATTGCGGGGCGAGTGATTCTCAAAATTTGACCATTTTGACCACTCCAAGTGAGAGGTGCTGAGGAGCGTTGCACACTGGGTTATATTTTTATTTGCTTCCATCCAAGTCTCAAGATCCCAGACCTAGAAGAACTCACTCATCATTATCGTGTACATCTTTGAGGAGGAATGAACAGAAACTACTTTAACCTCTTACTCTTGCGCCTGGGTAATTCCGATTCATTAGCCGTTCTGCTTCAGCGCACATTTTATGTGAGTTTATGTGAGTCTAATCATCTATTTCGATCGAGTGAGTGTCCTTTCGTCATTGGTATGGGATTTCCACACTGGCACGGCCTTCGCACGAAGCATAGTAATCACAAGACGTTTCATGCATCGGCTGTCAAAATCATTTGTTTGTTTGTAAAGGTGGGTTGCCCCGTTTCATGTATTTAAAGAATCCATTGATGTTCCGGTCTCAGGCGTACCAATTTTTGAGCCAGATAAATGACGGTTCGATGAAATTGTTATAGGCCCGTTTCAGCACTTGCGACTCTCTGCTCCATGAAGCTGCTGCTCGTCATCATCATCGTCACAGTTCTTGGCCTTGTGGGTCCCGTGCTTCCGTATACCATAGAATACACGCTGTCCTATGACACCGTTTACGATCACGGTCAAAACTCCCTCAACCTGGTCGCCTGCTCGAACGGTGAATACGGTCTCATCACTGCTGGGTTCACTACCTTCGATTCCCTTCCGACCTTCCCTCATATCGGTGGAGCGCCTCAAATAGCTTCATGGAACTCGCGCTACTGCGGCACATGCTGGGAACTCACGCACACCGATGCACAAGGACATTCACAATCCCTCAACATCACGGCCATGGATACCGGTGATGGTACCCTGGAAGGCTTCAATCTCTCGTTGGAGAGCATGAACTACCTCACGGATGGTCAGGCCGTGAGTCTCGGCAGAACACAAATTAGTGCAAAAAGGATCCCAAAGAGCGTCTGCGGCCTATAGACGAATCTAAAAGTAAGGCGAGTATGTATACGTATGTATATATATGATTAATATTATTCGATCGTACTCATGAAAGCTGGGCAGATCGTCAAGTTTCGCGCCGGTATTACTACTGGTTGGGTCATCTTGTTTTGCGTTGATGGGACTCATTATGCAGATTATCACATACGAGCGTGAAATTTCGTATTCATGTTGTTCATCGGCGTGGAACGGAAGTTATTTGGCAGTGGGGGCTCGTAATACCGCAGTTCGCGACAATACGCAGCGATCTTTTGGACACGCTTGGCTCGCTTTTATAAATAGAATTTGTCGCCCCACCCCACCCGAGGTTGATCAGATCAACATCTGTCATTAGGCTCCTCGCGTCACTTTGAGTTCTACTCCGATCGGGGAAAAGGAAAACAAGTTTCGTTGGAACCTGACGAACGTTGTCATCAAATAGTACGTATTTGTTGGTCGTCAGAGGACGTCATCTAATTAAAGTCTATTCATCAGCCTCCTGAATGTTTATATTAGCTTTCTAGCCACGACACTGCCTATACATATATACATATGAGGTTCAATTCTCCTCGCTTGTAGACAGTATCAGTCATGGGACCTCCTGCGTCACTTAGACTATGTCCCTCATCCATCGACCCCAGCAGTTTTTCAGCATGTCCATTGCCTCACGATGATCGGATCATCCTAGTCAATGTCGGTGATCACGACTAAAAACCACATGGGTGGTACTATTGGAGAAAATTCACCGTCATGGGAATAGCGCCATCTTCCAGCAAGCGATCCGCCTACCCCAAGTGGCAAGCACGCTCGTGTGTACTGACCTCGAGCACGGGTCGGCATTATTTTGGCTACCTCAGTTTCTGTCCTCTCGCAGACACACGAGACTCCACGGCCAAGCTTGTCCGCTCAACAGCTGTTTTGCTTCACCGCCTTACCAGGCAGCTCAGTCAGCTCAGTCAGCTGACGTTTTCGCCACATAGTTTGCCTCTGTGAGGGCGGCTGTGGGCCCACGCTTAGCATACAGCGTATAAATGAGAGACCTACAACGAGAGTGTTCCCCTAGCCAACACACAACACACCTTCCCGTCAGTCCACCTATAGAGATGAAGTTCTTGTCTTTCTCTGCCCCCATCCTCGCCGCGTTCGCTCTCTCTGCGCTCGCACAGACAGAGTCCCTCTCGTACGACACAACGTACGACGATGCATCCCTCTCGTTGGCATCCGTCGCATGCTCTGACGGTGTGAACGGTCTCCTGACCAAGGGCTACACCACACTCGGCTCACTCCCCACCTTCCCCAACCTTGGTGGCGCATACACCGTGACGGGCTGGAATTCGGCCGCATGCGGCACATGCTACAGCCTCACGTATGGCGGCACGACGATCTTCGCCTTAGCGGTTGATGTCGCGCTCGAAGGATTTAATCTATCTGAGGAGGCGATGAACAAGTTGACGGGCGGGTTGGCGGTCGAACTTGGCAGAGTCAATGTCACATCAGTCGTAGTCGATGCCTCTGCTTGTGGACTATAGCGTTGATGAAGGCCATCAAGTTCGACCACAATAATTCGTTATGTGGTGCTTACTGATGAGGAGGATAATGCCTTGACTTCTTTTTTCTTCCGCTTGCATGGTAGTTTGGACGATTGATACACGGACATTTATCAGACAATTAATTACGTGGTCAACGGATACAGGACAATAGCATTTTCTTGGGTACATATTGCAGCCTATAACAGGGAAATAAGGAATTCAAAGCAACACACGCAGTACCCACTTGCTTAGACATTTTGATCATATTCGATACACCCACAGGGACGAGAAGCATGCGCTATAGCGCTCAATCGCAGACGAAAACGCCAGCAGAGGCTCTGTCGACAGAGTCCAGAGTCCTAGTATTACAGGGAGTGCCGCCACTCCAGCAATAAGCTTCCGTGTTCGTGGGGAGAACGGTTGAGCGCTGAGCCACGTGGTACGGAGAACGTTAATCCCTTCTACGACATGCACTAACACACTGGCCACGAGGCCCGTATATAACGCCCAGCTACGCCAGGGGAAGCGATTTAGACCGGTTTTCACGAACTCGTAGTCCAGTTCGGCCGGTCCGACAGCGAAGATGGGGGATGATGGGTCGGTTGGGGCAAGTCGGTGCGTAAAGATGTGGATGGGCAGGAAGAAAAGGGAGGAATATGCGGCGACAGTGAGCAGGCTCGTGGGTTTGCGGGGCCTCTGGGAAGTTGGCGCAAAGATCCTCCGGGTGATACCTGACGCGACGTGTATCACGAATGGTGTCAGAAGTAGATATTTCTCTGCAAAAGGCGTCTGGTAGTACTCCCTGCCCAACAGCTGAAACACCAGAGAAGAAACATGAGCTGGCAATGCTGGCGAGCGTTTCTTCCGACAGGAAGAGGGTTTCACTTTGGTACGCACCATGACGTTGGAAGACAAGTTTGATCCACCCACATTTGCCAGAATGGGTGCGGAGAGATGGATCAGAAGAAAAGTTGAGAGGAACGGCGCAGTCGCGTGTGTCAACTTGACCAGTATCGGAATCACAGATTTTCTCTTGGAACTCATGGAAGAAGTGCTATTATTACGTAAGTATCACCAATTACACCCAGACCCTAAAGCCTAAAGAAGGTTCTGTGTGTTCGAGCAGCGCGGTCTTGTTGGAAGTGTGGAACGATGATGGGGCGATGTTGTGTGTGTGAGGTGGGAGTTGGGCGAAAAGCCGTAGGCTTTTCCGGTCCGAAACTGGCCTCGAACCTGTCGGGCGAGAGCGCGCTGTGTCCCGAGGTAAAGGAGTGAGCGACGCAGAGCAGCGAAAGCTTGAGCCCGTTGGAAAGGAGCAGACTCGTACCTTGCGTGTCATCTGACTGGGGGAAGAATGTACTTCTGCAAGTGGTCCATTATTTCGGGGCGCTCTTGTAGGAAGGGAGCTAGAACGAGCGCGTGGTGCCGTAGGTATCTGGTGAACGCTTCGCTGGACCAGCGCCCCAGTGTCTTTACTACGTCGAAAGGGACGCCTAAGAGGAGGTAGTGGAGAGCGCCTCCGATGCGGAGGCTGTGTCCTTTGAGGGTCGGGAGGTCGGGGTGTGAGCGAGCTATGGCGTCTATTTGTTTCGTGACTTCTCTCTTGGAGAGTGCCCGCATTCTGGTGGGGTGATTCCAAGAGAAAAGATGCGCCGCTTGTGAGTCTTTGTTGATGCGGAAGTGGTTGTCTAGGGCAGATTTGGGGTCTATGGGGGAGCTTGGGTCGAAGGGGGCACATAGAACGTCTTCGCCTTGTGGGTTCGTTTTTGTGTGTGGTAGAGCAAACTTGATGACTGGCAATCCTTCATGGTTGGTTGAGAAGGAGATTGCGGAGCGCGAGATGTGTGTGGATGGGTCAAATTTGGAGATTGCGGGCACAGTGAATTCATCTAGCCGGGCGATGCAAAAGAAGGTGGTGGTGATGCACGCGAAGAAAGCTGCATCTCCCGGGTCATGGAGGTTGAGTGTGTTGCGGAAGCGGGTGAGTATTTCGACGGAGAACGGCATGCGTTTAGGGCGTTTGGAAATGGCCGGAGCTAGCTTGTTGGCACCTTCTAGGATGGCTTTGAGCTCGGCCGCGTTGATGTTCCAGTCTAGGCCGTGGAGTATGTGCCATGCGCGTAGTGCGGATGCAAAATTGGCTATTGTGGAGCCTGCGTAGGAGCCTGCGCAGTTAGCTAGGAATGAGGCCAAAATGTTGCGGTCTGTTGGGGCGCACTGTGAGTCTGGTATGCCATTGAGGTCACAAAAAATGTGGAAAACCAGAAGTCCTGTACCGTAGAGCTCCGTGGTTGAGTCAGTTCGGGATGCGCCAATGACGGTGAGGATGCGAGTGAGGTCTGCCTCTTGTAGTGCTCTGTCTCCGGTGGTTCCCGATGTTGAATGAAGATATATATACAGTGACCTCGGAAACCCTTTCAATGTTTGCCTCAACTGTGATGTGTGGAGCACACTGCCAGGGACTGTGGGAATTTCGGTTGGCTTTGGTGGAATTATATATAGTACATACTCTTGGCTATGACATTGCCTCCAGGATCATGTGATTTGGTTCACACACCATTGAGATAGATCCATTTTAAAACAACCATGTCATCGAAAGGGTTTCCGAGCTTTTGAATTTACAAGGGTATTT
>JBBPME010000160.1:0-45278 GCA_038090155.1 Rossbeevera pachydermis
CTTACTAACAAGACATGATAAACAAGTCAAATGTCTGCCAGTACAAAGATGGCTTGCTCAATATTAAAGCATTCTGCAATCATTAAGATAATTGTTAATCTTTCTTTGTTTCATTGACACCATCCTCTAAGATCTCTATATAACTGGTAATTCATTGGTAATTGATTATAATGTTTGGCAAGGGTTGATGTACACATGTCAAGCTGACATAGCCTTACCATCTTTGTCTAGCTATACCTGCACTTCCCTATTTCCCTGATGACATCACGATGGCACGCCGTGTCGTGCGATAAAATTGTGAGGACTTAAAGTTATCAAACTCATTTCTGGCGGCCGATTTTGATTGGTATGCTATGTGTATCACAACCTACTCAATGCGCGTGTTCACCACAACAGGATTCGGGCGGAAATGGACACAAGATAATATCCCTCTTCCACCATCCAATGAAACACTGTACGGGAATAGATACGTCCCATTAGAGTGAAGCAGCGCGGGCTCCGTCAGGGGGTGACTACCGTAATCGATCAGGCAGTGATCTCCCGTGGCGTCAACTGCGAACTTCACGACTTGTCGTTCACAAAAGGGTGACTTGGCTCCATTGTGCTCGGATATACCCCTTGCGTAACCTTCGTCGAAGATGTCCCAGCACCTATCGTAGGTCGTTGTCTCCTTCGTTGGTATATATCCCTTCATGATAACGTGGTGCCGTGTGATGGTCATTGGTGATACATTCCTCAGGAGTGGCTTGTGCAGTGTCAAGTCGATGCAGTAGGGTCCGCGAGCAGGACGCTGGAACTCGGGCTGCTGCCTTCTCTGTACCACTATCGCAGTGGCGTTACACGGAGACCCGGTTTCTGCATCCCACCAAAGCTCCAAGAGGATCCTATTGGTCACAGAATGCGAGATGTGACACATATATTCGCATCGACCCGACCTATCAGTGTGAGGTGTCGTTGGCCGTCAGCAACACACACGCAACCCACTGTCCTTCTTTCGACGTCGCCAAAATGGTGCGCCAAGAGGTTATCTTGTCCGTATGAAACCACAGCACCGATGGGAGTTTACGCGACTTCAGATTGGGGTGTGTATCATGCAATGAAAATTGCTGTTCCAATTCGCACGCGATGAACCATCGACCGCCGATGATATGAACGTGGCTGCTGGCGGAAATGCACTTATTGATGGGGAACGGAACACATGACAGCTCTGCTTCCTTAAGGGGTTGGTGAATCCACGCTTATGCCAACCGCTCCAACTCGATGAGTTTCTTGTCAATACAACCAATGGGAGGCAACTCGTATGGGCGCATGAACGGCGCGTTTTCATATAGAGCCTTCCAAATTTCAGGCGTGTAAGTGATGGCATGGAACCGCTTTGAAACCTGTGAAAGGGGGATAGTACCGGGTGTTCGTAGCTGGGCCAGTGGAAGATAAAATTACCGTCCGCCATCGGATGATGTCTCTAGGGGTCGTGAGGGGCAGAATCTGTAAAAGAATTTCTGTTCCCAAAGGCAGGATTCAAGAAGCGTGGGATCAGGAAATCCGAGTTGTTGCCAGATATCCTTCTTGCGAATACCAGACGGGTAAAGTCGATTTTACCTGTGGGTACAATGGTCGCTACAGCCTGAGCCTTCGCTGCCATCTCTCGGAGTCTGATATGCATTAATACCCTGTGCTTTTTTTTCTCGCCCCACTGGTGTCCCCCGGCTTGTGGCACACATCTCGAATCTATTGTGTAGTTCAAGTTTCTCGGCGAGGTACGGATCGAGACCAAAACGACAACGACTCGCTTGCTTGGCCTCGATGCGCACCCGTTGCGGCTCTTCGTTTACTTGGGCAATCATTTGGCCCACGGTTGTTAGCACTACAGAAGCGCGGGCAGCACAAACGCCTGGCGACGGACACTCCCACCATTGACCAGGGAGAACGCGATGTATAATCCCGATTTTCGATTTCAATCAGGTTTGGCTACCCACTGGCATGACCTACTAACCCATTTCCTCTCCCTTCAGGGCAGAGCGATCCTTTGGGTCGCACCATACCAACATCTGAGATCAGTTTGATCGAAATCACACGAAGCTACCTTTTAAAAGTGACTGGTGGGTACGACACCGTGAAACGTGACTACTAGTACTTCATACCAGAGAACAATGTCTATACAAAGCTGATACCATCAAATACAGGATATTGTGGAGACGTAAGATAGTCTATTACTGATACGAAGAGACGCGTTCTAATTTATAAGCAATCGGATCAAAGCTTGTCCCGGAATTTCAATTTTGGTTTTGGTAACTCTCGTTCTGCTGCATGCAACTCAGTGGGCAGTGTCATGGTTTCGTGAGCAAGATGATGGTCGCTAAACGTCTTTTGGTAAGTCGGTCGGATACTAACATCCAATTCCAGTGTTCCATAACCAGATAAAAGCTAGCGAGCAGAAATATTCGCTAACCATGGGACGTCTGGTTTCACCCCACCGACTTTCAAGACTCCCTCCATTCATTAGTCACTGGTTAGGCTACCGCTCATCCCCTCCGAGCACTCCGACATCCCATATTGTTGCTGCCTGGTCTTTCATTGGTGCATTTTGCGGACTGGCCTTGATCCAGGGTGTCTTCCAAGGGCACTATTTCACGCGGCGGGCTGTACCATCAATAATCGCCAGCTATGCAAGTGTTGAATACATTTCTATCCATGTCATCGTTCTAACCAGTATCTTTTTTAGGGCGCGTCTGCCATATTGATCTACGGTTCGATTGATGGTCCTCTGGCGCAGCCCAGATCGCTTATTGGCGGCCATTTCATTGGCGCGTTGATCGGTGTATCTGTTTCAAAACTTTTTCAACTCATTCCTCCCGATCACTACTACAACCTGCAGTGGCTCGGCGCCGCTCTCTCCGTTTCGTTCGCCCTTGTCGCTATGCAATTCACCCACACAGTCCATCCTCCAGCAGGGGCAACGGCACTCTTGGCAGCTGTCAATCCGGCAGTCATGGAGTTATCGTGGTATTTTCTGCCTGTCGTACTTCTTTCGTCAACACTCGTTTTAGTCGTGGCGCTTCTGGTCAACAACATACAACGCAGATATCCTGTATTTTGGTTTACAATGGATGCATCTACATCACGTCAGCGGGATGAGGAAGCTAGCAAAACTGATTCCTCTACATGCGAAGAAGGCCATAGCGGTCGAGAGACTTCGTTATAGTGTTATTTGAAAGAACTAGCTTTCTCGAGACATTATCCTACGTTGTTGTTCCTGGATCATTGGTACTCTAAACGTGGGTCGCTGAAGGTCTTGTCTTCCTTCCAGACCTTTTTCTCTTGAGAGTTACGAATTATCATGGAATTACGCTCTAAACCTAGAAATCTGTTATTCTCTCGAGCCGTAATGGATGTTGAACTACATTGAAGCAAACCCATTCCATCCCATTTTATTCCCGAGTAAACTTATCATTACATTCGTGTACTAGAGTCCTCGTGCACGACAAGCTTGAATCAAGCTTGAAATGTCATAAGTGCACAAGCACCATGGAGAGATTCTGGCGTGAGGGTGCGGAGCAATCCATAACCTTACGGCTACTTGCGATTGGATATACTCAGCCGGCTTCCAACCTCCTCCCCATATCGGTTCAGTCATCACCAAGATCTAGATCAAAGGGGATGAATAACGCTCAGATGCCTGCCAAGTTTTAGTTAGCTGCAGAAGCGGTATACTTGTGATACGAGTCATTCACCGCCATATCCTGTTCGAACGGAAGTTTGATGTCGGGCAGTGAAGTCGGGCTTTCGGTGTTGAGGGCAGCCCGAGCTGCGCACACGCAAGCGACCGAGTCAGACGGTTCAGAACAGTATGGCAGGAACCCGGAATGTATCTTCATTCCAGAATGCTGGTTCGTTGAGCATTTTTGGAGACTCGGATACCACTAATAATATCGTCCCAAATCCAATCCTCAGTTTGAAACTTTGTATTCTCCTTTAACAAAGATTTGTGTAGTAGGTTAGCACGTCAACAACAGAATTCCTTATAACCTCACAATCCATTTGTCGAGTATCCATTCGAGCAGAGGGCCTCCCGTAGTATTCTCGACAACGCATTGTTCATCGGGAAAAGTAAATACTTGTGCGAGAATCCGGCCACACACGCGACCAGTCACGAAGGACGATCACGTATTTGTGGGCTCGAGCCCTGGAAAAGTGGAACGGATTCTTGACCAACAAGTGTTAATTTTGGCTTAACTCACTACATATCTGATCGCGAGTCGTCGTCGTGTCAAATACCGAGGATGGAGCTGGCAGATAAATGAATATGAATGTGTAGGTTCGCGTGCACAGCCCTGAGCCGAATATGAGCCTGCCCTCTTCGTTCGTACTGCTGCACTACTTGGTAGACCAACAGAAATATCCGTTACTCCGAAATGCCAGGGTTCTCTGGTAAGAATATCAAGTCTGGGAGCCTCCGAGCTGGTGCTACTCGGTCTCTTTTCTGGCAACAGGCTAGTAACACAGAGTGAGTACTGCACCAAATTTCCTCCATATTCATTTCCGTTCACATTACACATATGCAGACTCCCTCTCAGAGTCGCCAGTGCCAGATTATTTACATCAAACGCCGTTGATCCGAGTCGCTCTGGTGGCACCCCAGATGATCTCCCACTCTCTGGTATCCGCGTCTTGGAGCTCGGTCAACTGATTGCAGGCCCGTTCTGCGGACAGCTTCTTGGGTAATTCACTGTGCAACAATATAGCATCCTGTTCACACTTTTCGATAGCCACTTTGGTGCCGAGGTTATCAAAATTGAACCTCCTTCAGTGGGGGACCCGTTGCGTGTATGGAGGGAACTTGATGTCGATGGCGTCAGTCCGTGGTTCCGGAGTCTTGGAAGGAACAAAAAGAGCGTGGCGATCGATCTGCGGCAGGATGAGGGAAGAGCGTGCGTGACTTTTTCTCCTTCCCACCCTCTCCGACTCGTTACTCGGCCAGCTTACCACTCCGTACAAAGGCTCGTCAAACAGCTCGCGGCCAAGAGCGACGTCGTCATCGAAAACTTTAAACCGGGGAGTAAGTTAGATCATGCGCAAGACGACTTCTGCGAAGGTCAGCACCTTGCTGACGTACAACCACTGTCCCGTTCTTTCAGCGCTGGAGAAATGGGGACTGGGTCCGTCTATGTTGCACCCTCTCAACCCCTCGCTCATATTCACTCGGGTGAGCGGATATGGACAGACAGGCCCCTGGTCATCTAGACCTGGGTATGCGTCCGTTTGTGAAGCAGAGTCGGGATTTCGGTACATCAACGGCTTCGTGGACCCTGATACAGGGTCGTTGTCTGGCCCCCCTGTGAGGCCGAATATCAGCTTGGGAGACTCTGTCGCTGGATTACATGCTGCCTTTGGAACGGTAAGCGTCGCACTCTACGTTGATCCAACATGCTAGATGGTGCCTAGGTTCTGGCACTTATCTCCAGGCAGAGAAAGGGCTCCAAAGGAGAACCAAGCGGACAAACAGTTGATGTCAGTATCATGGAGAGGCGAGTTTGCATCCTTCCTTCACTTGAAATTCGTGTTCGACTGACCCGCCCGATAGCATGCTGAACTTGATGGAAGGAATCATACCAGAGTACGATCGCAAAGGAAAGGTGACGATCTGGAAATTCATACATTACTTTTTACTTTTACCATTCTCTCATGTAGGTTCGTGGCCCATCCGGATCCTCTGTGACCGGGATCGTTCCAACGAACGCATACCCTTGTCTCCCGTCTTCCACCATATCGTCTACCCCAACTTATGTCATCATCGGGGCAAACGGGGACACGCTGTATGCCCGCCTCATGCGTGCCATCGAACGTGAAGACCTCGTCGGTCCCGACTATGCGCAGAACCAACACCGTGTTGCCCGCCAGGCGGAGATTGAGGAAGCGATTTCAAGTTGGACGAAGGTGCGTCCGGCAGAGGAGGTGCTGGCTGTGCTAGACAAGGCGGGCATTCCGGTTGGCCGTGTCGTCGGCGTCAAGGAGATTGTGGAGAACGAGCAGGTGAAGGCGCGTGGGGCTGTGGAGGACGTGTGGGTCGGTCGAGCGGATGATGGTGGGTGGAACGTCAAGATGCCGGGTGTCTTTCCAGTGTTGGAAGGGTCTGGAGCGAAGACTAGATGGGCTGGTCCCGACCTTGGGGAGCATACGGACGAGGTTTTGACGAGGGAACTTGGGTTGGATACAGACGAACTTACGAGGCTCCGCGACAGCGGCATCATAGGATGAGTCTATGTCGCCGGTAATTTGGTGCCCACACTTCTGTGTCGCTGGATTATTGCTGTAACAATCGATCACTTTTCTAGACTACAGCCACACAGTCTTGGGGAGTGTACTTCCTCTGATAGTGCTGTCATCAAAATCCTCCACCTCTTTTAACTCGCTCGTACATCTTGATGCCCACACTCTACAGCGCCTGTTCGCGATGATCAAGTTTCTGATTCGGTTTCCCCTTGAAGTCGTTCCAACCATAACGAATCCGAGCGACGAATAACCACAGATATAGGCCCCTACAACATCCCAACGGCAAGCGCCAGGACACTATCATCGACAACACATTGCTCGCAAATATAGGAGTCGCTTACAGCGGTTTGTAGAAGACTTCAAGTTACCCGCGCATATATATCATTACGTCCCTCGCCGCCTCCACGTTCAAGTACATAGATCAAGTCCCCTCGTCCAGTGGTCGATCCACCACCTGGCTCCGTGCTCGTCATCCATGTCCTTACACTTCAAGTTATTCGTCCTTTTCCGAGTCCAAATGTCGTTTGTTGCGAGCGAGTTGATACCCCGACCGGACCGCGGGCAGTTTGGGTCCCCTGGAGGTGGAAGAAGATGTACCCGAGGTCATGGAGGAGTGAAAGGGAGGAGGAAAGGAGGGTAGTAGGATTAGGTCGCGGCCGAGCAGACCTCAAAGTTAGACGGTCGAAATCAAGAACCCCTAAACAAATGAGCATGGCTGACAGCAAAGAAAAGACGAAGGATGGGGTGGTGTGCATTCCTATCCTCGTTTACTACTGCATGGAACATCCATTCTTTACCCCCGAGCCCCACAACTTGCGTGACTGGAGCATTTCAGCACTCCAGTCGCAGGCTCACCACACGGTCACTGAGGTGACTTAGACTAAAAGTCGTTCACCAGTATGTCTACCTCGTTGTTCAAGGAGCTGGTGGTCCACTCGCCATCCGAATTGAAAGAAACATCCATGGGAATGGATGTCTTGGTTGGATTGGGATCTGGGGTAGAGCACACGACACCATCACAATCCTCGGCCCATCACAACACTCGAACGATAATCAATTACATAGCCTCAGGTGGGATGAAGCCGTACCCCCCGCACTAGGCCGAATTCTCTTGATGGTCCTTGGGATAGAGTGCATGCTACCCCAGTATTGCCTCCTGACGTCATGCTATTCCTTTGCAAGATCGACCTTTCTGCCGATTAACGACATCTACCGTGATGATGCAGAGTACTCGCAGGATCCCAAACGGTGGTATTTAAAGGAATGTCGCCTGTTTGGGATCATTTCTGCAGGTTCGAGAAGGGCATAGCGGGTTGCGCAGATTGCTGCCGATGTCTACAGGTTATATACAGCACACCCTCTAGGTGAATTCTACTTATTCACTTTTTTGAGTTCTGACATGACACTTCTATTTACCAGCCTGAGACTCTGATGATTTGATGTTGGGTACAAGCCGTATTGGAGGGAGGGAAGAAAGTGAAGTCGCTGCGTCGAACATACACATTGTGATGGATGATCACTGTAATGGTACATACCACTCGTCTATAGCCACAAGAAGTCAGTCGCGCGAAGCGTACTCCCAATAGCGTTGTCGAGTTCAGCGATTTCTCGAAGTCCTCTGCCTCCTTCCACTCGCTCGTACATCTTGACCCCCGCACCCTGGGAGCTATTCGCCTGGACTCCAACACCACCGACGACGAGCCACCTATCGTCCTCTCCGCCAAATGCCATCCCACGAACGTGTCGCAGCCCCGTACGCACCTCACTCACCAGTTCCGGTTGTTCCTCTCCCTTTTCCAACGAGAAGATAGCAATCGTGTCACCTTCAGAGTGTGGATCTTCTCTGTTCGACACATAGATATACGCCGTAGGGAACGACGAGTTCGGTTTCGGTAATAAAATTTCGGCGGCCTTCATCTGATTCGGTATCGGTGACACCATGACGGTGGATAGCGTATTCAAATGTGTCTGGGGACGGAGCCTATATACCGCAAGCTCGGAAGTGAGCTCGAGCACGATGTACAGCATATTTCCTTGGTGTGGGTAAGGGAAAAGAAGGAAAAGTGTGTTGCAATCTACATACCAAACGTTGCGACATGTCGCGGTCCACTGCCAATCTCAGTGGCGACACAGTCCCGTACGGCCCAACGCCTGTCAGTGCCCTTGGTAAGCTGCCACACTTTATCGGAGCCTAAGTCGGGGACGAGAAGCTCCTGCTCTGTGGTATTCAGTGGGTTGAACAGGGTTTGGTGCGGATGGGAGGCTTCTTGGCGAGACGGGTCCCGGCTTGACTTTCCGGCTTCGAACGGCAACGCGAGGGTCCACAATTTATCAGGATGAGTGTACGGATGGCTGGTGGAGACCGGCAGCGTCGCAATAGTTCCGCTAGAGTACTGTAAACATTGGTTTGAGGTCCGCGGATCCTTCATAGTCACTCGACTCACGTTTCCAATGATGAGCTCATTTTCGGTGACGAGGAGCGTGCATGGGTCGGCGCCACCGCTCGAGCAAGTCGCCTCGTCGATCTTTTGGCCCTTGCCATGCTCGTCGTACTTGACTACGACGATCTTGCCGTCTGCCTGTTCGATGCCAGTGAATATCAAGGACCTGTCGGACGGGTGACATTCGATCCACGAGGGATGATGGCCGACGTTGACACTGGAGACAAAGTTGAGCGTGGGCCACGCCGGATTGAACTCGAGAGTGTGGATCGAGTCGGTGTACGATCCGACCAGAATTTTGTGGGTAGCCATGTCGACGAGGGGGAAAGAAAGAAGGAGGAAGACACGCTCGGGCCATTGCTGGAGACTTCGAGACCGAGATTCCTCCGGAGGATATTATGTTCTCACGCTACTATGATCAGAGATAAGATGTGTGATTTGCTGATGAGAGCTCAGTCGAGTGAATGAACGACTGTATTATGTACCAAACGAGAGTCAGAGCTAGGTACAGTGTGAGTAACTGACAAGTAATAACAAGTGTGCAGTAACATACCTCAGTCGAGTGAATGAACGACTGAGGAAACAGACGGAACAGTACGGAAATGTAGGTAACGAGCGAGTATGGGAAGGAGTTACTAAAATAGGAGAGGTAGTTGTATATTTATGCAATGTAGCCTATGTTAACATCTTCAAAGGCACGCCATATGGCTGGACTAACCATTTTACGAAAATTTATGGGGAAACTGAAACTCAGTCAAAGATGAACATGACAAGGGGGAAGAAGAACAGGCTGCAAAGCATTCTTCACTTCAAATCGAATATGACCAGAGCTAGTCGACAATATGTGCAGTATTTTAGATCTCCTCTACAATCTGATCAAAGACGACGGTCGCCGGACCCCTGTTGATCGAGCGTTAGTCGACACTATCAGACCGAGCGAGCCGGAAACGTCGCTCACCTCTTCTCTTCGTCATTCTCCGTCCAGCTGATCTGCGCCTGCAGTTCCGTCATACCGAACATCAACACGATACTGAATTGTCGTCTGTAGAACTGTAACCCTGCAAAACCACGTCGGGGACTGAGTGTCTTTGACACATGGGACGTGTCCGCATGAACGGTGCACAGGTTGGAGAACATCCCTTGGTACGATAATTAAGCGTTGGCGTCGGATGTCACAATAAAGCATCGGCCTACCAGGTTCTGAATCCGTCCAACGGGGATTACCCGAGTTACCACGGTAGCACACGACCTCCGTAGCGATCGTCTCGCAGGAGGTCCTTTCCGCAGATTCGGTGATAAAGTCCTTTCGGAACTCCCTTGCTTCTGACACCATTGTTCCCTATATTCTACTTCAATCTCCACTGGAAACAAGCCACAGGCCAACGTACCTTGTACAGGATCGCGCTAAACGCATTCGGAAGGACCATACGCCCCGATGGACGTGGGACTGCGGATGCAGCTCGAAGTTTATGTTGCTCATCGTTTTTGTTGAACTCTACTGCGCATCGTGTTCCGTACGTAAACTTGGCAACACGTGCAGAAACCCTGTGGTCAAGGTAAAAGGTGAGCGCGCCGTCCGCAACGGCCTTATTGCTATCCGAGTTGGAGAGTCAACGGAATGAAAACAGAGTTGATCTCGAAAGTAGCTTACGTGTGACTGTCTGGGCGACAGAAATTGAGGTTCAGTGGTTTGATGTGCTCTTGTAGCCTTGCAAAGAGCCAGTCGCTCGCGGCGAAGCCCCCGACGAGGAAGACGGACTAACGATCGTCAATGTCTTCGTATCTCGGGCAAGGGTAGACATACGTTGATCGGTTTAGTCGCCAGCTCTCGTTGATTTTCCACAGCTGCGACGATCGCTGTGACAGAGGGTTCGAAGAGGGTCGCGACATCAGTGCTAGATTGGAAACATTCTGAATAGGCGAGCGACCACAGAACATTGTATTTCTTACCCCGGGATTTTAAGCTGCCCAGACTTGATGTTGAACGCGAGGTCGCGGTCTTTGACAGTTCCAAAACGAATGTAAGATGGCTCGGCAGGATTACTGAAACGCAGCTTTGTTGTCTTATCGAACTCGCTTGCCATCTGAGCAATATCCTCCTCGGTCCCAAATTTGGAACCTGCCAGCTTCTCTACAGGAATATGGTTCTTAAAGGTCATCTAAAAGGCATATTTTCAGTTGCTTACTTGTAAGGAATTGGTTAGCGCGTCTGGTAACGAATACTGCGCCTTGAAGGCGACCTGCAATCCAGTCCCTTAGTACCAGCAATGCAACTCAAATTTCACTTACATTCTGGAGGAGCAATTTCTTGCAACGTGACGGGCGAAGTTGTCATGTAGTAGGAACTAACGTCGGCGGTTCCACCGCCAGCATCAATAATCATGATCCCTTGATCTTCCTAGAACAGATATTTACAGCCACACGGGTCAAACACGGACTACTGGGACACTACCTTGAATGAACCAGCTGTCTTCTCGGTGCTCAGGCAGTAGTGCAGACTGGCCTCGCCTTCGGTGACTAGTTGAATCCGAGCTTGCCCCTCGGCACAATCGGGGACCAAACCTGCGAGGACCGCTGCCCGTCGTATCTGTGTTTGCTGCGGACCTTCCCATCCGTTTGGATGACTAAGAACGAAATCAATATTATCCTCGAACGAGGTCCACATGTCGCGGCCGCTCGCATGCGTTTCCTGGATGTAGGTCTTTGCACATTCAAAGAGATAGTGCATGAAATCTGCCAACACTTGCGTCGCAGTCCGATTGGGGGGAAGTGGTGGGATGTCTTGATCGCTAACGTGATCGTTGGGCATGTTTCTGGGTCTGAGATGGAGTTTCCACCTAATGGTATCACGGAATTCAGTGGAACTACGAGCGACTGCCGGACAAACTACGACTCTCACCACTCGAGTTTGACCCATTCTTCGTCTTCTGCTCTCTCTATTATACTTTCCAGAGTGGCCTCGCCACCGAACGCACGAGGAGCACCTTCTAGATCGTAATAGACAATGGATGGTATCTTGGAGTTTCCGCCGACGCCCTCTGTGGCAGGGAAGCTATACATACACTAAACGACCACGAATGCTGCAAAATGGGTATTGGCACGAACCGGTTGACGCCAAAGACGACTGGTGGTTCGCCAGGGTCGAGAATGCTATAGGAGACCCCGCTGTACGTCGTGCCCACATCAAAAGCCAAAACCAGCTTCCGAGCAGGTCCTTGGTACGGCTGTCTCTCTGGCATGAATATCAGTCCTGTGTTTGAATGTATGAAAGTCAATTCAGACAAGCAAGCCTGCGGTCACGGCAGGACTAAGCGAGGCGTGGGATGCTTGATCGGGTCAAGTACATACTCCACTCCATGAGGTTTCCGCGGTGAAGGAACGTTAGACCACCTCATGCAAGAATACGAGACAAGAACATTAATATACGACCTTGTCACATTTCACAGTACGAACGTGCCAGTGCCCACCGTGGAATGTGCAACTTCACATACGTGACGAAAATCGACCAAGATTTGTTCCTTCTTGCGATCTTTCGCAGTGATCAGCTCAAGTTTTAGGGCGGCCATACTCGAGAGACATCTCTTATTTTCCCGGAAATGTGTAGCACCACCCTCCACGTACATCCTAGTCTCTGGGACGATTTAAGGAAAACAGGGTTGACGCATCAATATCGAATCGAACGAGCTCAAATGAACGGGTGACTTATATCACATCAGGTCTCCATCTCCATCGCTGCTTCGACACACGACCTCGCTTCTTTGAACACCCTCCTGCCAGCTGTACAGATGCGGCACTTCGGTTTCCAAATTGGCATTGTCCTCGTAAACTCGTCGCAATGTCGACAATGGCGTGGCCTTGATATTGATGCCTTCCCAATGGAGCTGGGTCTGTGGTTAGCTTCATAGTGGCACACCATTCATCATAGATACCATATTGTTATATTGAAATACACGATGCAGGTGATTGTATAGAACGAGAGCTAGAAGCGGACATCACAGCACTCGCTGAATCAATCGTCGTACACAATGAAAGCTGGACTTCTGTAAGCATCATCTCAGCAACACATATCATCCGACTCCTGTGTTGCCTGTATCTTACCTTTGCTCCTCACCCTGGACCGTGATACAGCAAATTAGTATAGAGTCCCTTCCCTGAAACAGCTACTACAGCACGTACCTTGTCCTTCCAGCTAATCTGTGCCTTCAGTTCCGTGAGACCAAAGAGTAGAACGACATCGAAATCCATGCAATAATATTCAGACCCTCCCGAAGCTTTCTCTAGCGGTAGAGAGCTTGCGAGTGTGGAAGTGTCAGCAATCACTTTGCACATGGCGGAAAAGTGTTCTGATGAACATTCGAGATCGTTCCTCAGTGGTGTCTGAGGACCCAACTCAAGCCAGACTTACCAGGTTCTTTGTCTACCCACTGAGGATCCGCAAGATCCCCCCTGTAGGCAAGAATAGACTCTTTCACACGAGTCAACTTGGCGCGCGAATTTCCCTGTTTAAAGAACGATTGCCGAAATTCTTGTTCTTCCGAAACTTGGATACCCTGTTTGAAAGTTGGACACAGGGACGATTCGAATTGAATTATAAGAGGTACATACCTTCTTCAGTATCGCTTGGAATGCGTTTGGCAAAGCCTTGCTCCCAGATTCCAAAGTGAATTGCGTATGTTCTCTCTCTTTGTGATCGGCAAGAGAAGGGTTATACGTCGTGTTACATTGTATGCCATATGTATGCCTCGATGTTCGAGACGTAACGAGTGGATCGATATAGGACAATACAGCACCATCCGCAACGGCCTTGTTACTGAAGAGGCCATCAGTAGGATCCAGCCAAGTTTCTACGACAACCTACACATGACCTGATGGTCTGCACAACTGCACATCAGAAAACACCGGGTGCTGTTGAAGACGGCGATACAAGTAATCACTGGCAGCAAAACCACCGACCAGGAATGCATGCTACAGAGTATCATTGATTAATGCGTGCGCATGAGTGTCGAGCTCACTGGCCTTGAATTGGACCCCAGTTTTCTTTGCTGCTTGCCGCTGCTTTTTGAAGGCATCAGCGATCGCCTCCACAGCTGGCTCAAAGAATTCGGCAACATCTTCTCTATACACGAATTCGAGGGTCATTAACACGCATTCGAATCAAATAGTCCTTACCCAGCCAACTTGATCTGGCCTGAGCGAATGCCGTGCTGGAGGTCTTTGTCTCGAACGGTCCCAAACTTGATGTACTGCGGATCGCTCGCATCGCGAAACCTCAGTTTTGTAGTCCCATCGAAAATCTCTTTCATCTGCTTGATGATGTCAGGTGCCCCGTATCGCGAGTCAGAAAGCTTTTCTGTGAAAAAGACGTCATATTATGAACTCGTCTCGAAATGATAACCAGTGCATACCCATGAGAAACGCGTGAGCTCTCTGCGTAACAAAAACAGATCCTTGAAGACGACCTGTGGAGAGAAAACGTCAGGGATGAGGCCTTGTTTCATGACGGAAGTTATTACATTCGGCAGGAGCAATCTCTTTGAATTCTCTCGGAGGCGATAACTTGACGGAGTAAGCGCTCAAGTCGATCGTGCCACCTCCAGCATCCATAATCACAATACCTTGGCGTTCAGATTCGGACTCTTCCTTAGTACTTCCCTCCTCAGGCTCGTCGGTTCCAGCGGCGGGAAGCTTGGAAAGCGACTCCGAATTCAGCTCGTGTGCGACACAGAAATGAAGGCTTGCTTCTCCCTCAGTCAATAAATGAATGCGGGCCGCATGCTCTTCACCGTGAGGTACCAGCCCTGCAGCCTCGGCAGCCATGCGAATATGCTGTTGTTGCAACCCTTCCCATCCATTCGGATGAGTGAGAATGAATTCAATGCTGTTCTCCAATGACTTCCACATAGAATCGCCACTGGCGTGCGATTCGATGATGTACTCGCGAGCGCAGCTGAACAGATACCGCAGAAAATCCCCAAGAACCTGGATTGCACTTAACCCACGGGGAAGCGGAAGTATATCATCGTCTTTGATATGTGACGATGGTATATGTTTGGCTCGCAAGTGAAGTTTCCACCTATGATATCATTCTTCACCAAACAGAGTAGTGACTGGGTCTGGACTCACCACTCTAGTTTATCCCACTCTTCTTCTTCTGCTTGATCGATGATCTGCTGTTGCATCGTCTCCGCACCGACCGCTCTTACGGTGCCTTCGCGGTCATAATACAAGGTCGATGGTATCTTGCAATCGCCCCCGACGTGTTCTTGTGCAGGATACCTAATGAACCATATGTTATTCGCCATCCTCACGGGCCTTTCTAAGAAGATAAACTTGCCTCGAAACTCCAAGAATTTTTGGAACCTCACCAGGATCAAGTATGCAGTATGAGACACCACTATACGTAGTACCGACGTCGAAAGCAAGTATCAACTTGCGCGAGAGGCCGGGATATGGTTCTTGAGAGGGCATTTTGTTGCGAGCTCAGCTGGTGGACGAGTCCAGGAACTTCGAGTTGAAAGTCGAGAGGAAGAATAATAACAATCAAGTCACCATAGACGGATACGAATAAAATGGGGATGCCATGCGTCGCACTGAGTGCAAAATCCATGCGATAGGTGCACGAACAGAACCAGAGGGTGATTGAATCCAAGGGGGTTTGATTCAGCATGAGCAACAGTGCCTGAATAACCGCGGAGGACCGATGATCCTACAGTCGCGTTCTGAAACTGATATGACGTACCGATCACCCGTATCGTTATCAAGTGATGCAGTGATACTTGGCGCGTGGAAATTCTGATGTATATATTGCTCTACTTGACGAACTTGTGGATGACGTCGGGTGTTTGTTCAACATTGTCACCGGAGAGTAGTGTCTTCGCAATGAGCTCGCAGGATCGTATGGGAGGCAGTAGGAACTTCCAAGGACCGAGCTGCGGCGAAAGAGAGGTGAACGGGCCCAATAGTAGGGACTTCTAGAAGGCACTGCCATAGTGCTAGTAGGCAGGCTTCAACTGCATGGTCCGCTACCGACACGCTTCCAGAATCTATTTTCGGGGAAGGGATGCATCCACCATAGCCCGCTGACAGACGGAATATCTGTTCGTGCAAATGAAAGTCTCTATAAGGTTATTGCTTCGCTGGCGGCACCAGGAGAGAATTCGGGAGATGATGGAGAAGTTCGTGAATGATGCAAAATTTACAGACCCCAGTACTTGCAGAGTCCGAGTTTACTATCGAATCTGTTTTCTGAAATGTATAGTCCTTGGGGACAAGCTCGTGCTGAGCAAGTACCACGATCACCGAGGCACACCCACATGTGTGAATGAATTTGAAGCATTCGGCCGTTGCGAATGTCGGCCCTGGGTAAATGCATCCGAGTGAAAAACAAATTTGATTGTCTCTTTTACGATAAGTCGTAGAGAAAAGGGGAGCGGATAGGATTTCAACACGAAGCATCAGGGTAACAAATTGGAGTCGAAAGTGTCGGCTATAAGCTACATCAACTGCTAATAACTTGACAAACTTACTCTGGCTCTGATATCCGACCTCAAGGTGAACTTTGTATCGCGCACTTGTCTAGCTTCTTCTTCCGTACTCGAAGCCTCCTAGGTGACCAGCCAAAGCATATTCCCAACAGAAATTCTTTTATAGATTCTCCCCCTCACGACCCTAGAGACATCATCCGATGGCGGACGGTAAGTTTGTCTTCCACTGGCACAGCTACGAGCACCCGGTACTATCCCTCTTTCACAGGTTTCAAAGCGATTCCATGCCATCACTTACACGCCCGGAATTTGGAAGGCTCTATATGAAAACGCGCCGTTCATGCGCCCATACGAGTTGCCTCCCATTGGTTGTATTGACAAGAAACTCATCGAGTTGGAGCGGTTGGCACAATCGTGGATTCACCAACCCCTTAAGGAAGCAGAGCTGTCATTGTTGTAGAATAGAATCATTCGCTCCGCACATACGCATCGCTTAGGTAATGCCTTAGCTTATATATATATTGTACCTTGTCCGCTATCACGAATAATATCTGCCGCGTCGTCACGCCTCACCCGCAAGTTGCGCTCCCGGCACACGACTTTTCAACAGTCATGTGTTCCGTTCCACATGAATGGATGCATTTCTGCCAGCAACCGCGTTCATCTCATCGGCGGTCGATGGTTCATCGCGTGCAAATTGGAACAGCAATTTTCATTGCATGATACCCACCCCAGTCCGAAGTCGCATAAACTCCCATCGGTGCTGTGGTTTCATACAGACAAGATAATATCCTGGCGCACGATTCTGGCTATGTCGAAAGAAGGGCAGTGGGTTGCTTATGTGTTACTGACGGCCAAGGACACGCACTGGTATGTCTTCGTTTCATGCGAATATATGCGTCCATCTCTCATTCTGTACCAATAGGATCCTCTTGGAGCTTTGGTGGGATGCAGTGACTGGATGTCCGTGTAATGCCACTGCGATAGTGGTACCAGGCTCTAGCGGCACACACCTACACGTCTCTGCACGCATGGGCATGATTCAGACATTCACGGTTCATTTACTTGTCAGTTCACTTGGCGTTTGACATGACGACTCAGGCATTCTATGAATTCCCCTCATTCACTCTTGCACTCGTATGTGGCGACCAGATGCAGATATACAGTATACCTAGATAACAATCGTCGGCCAACAGGATCAAACAAGGTCTCAAATCCATCTCGCCTTTCCGAAGCCCGGTGTCCGACCCAGTGTCAAGCTCACAAATACACATGTGATCGTCCTTCGTGATTACTCGCGTGTGCGGAAGCGGAACCCTGTTGTCGCACAAGTGTTCACTGTTCCCGATGATCAATGCGCTCTCGTGAATGGGAAGGGGGTCCTTCACCTCTCTCACGAAGGAGTATTCTACAGTCTACAAACGGACTGTGATATTATACGGAATTCTGTCACCGACCCCATAACGAAGGGAGCAGCCCGGGTTACAGCGTCCTGCTCCCGGACCCTATTCATCGACTTGATGCTGCACAAGCCCCTGAGGATTGTCTCACGAATGACCACCAGACGGCACAGCGTTATCGTGAATGGATGTGTACCGACGAAGATAACAACCTACGGTAGATGCTGGGATATCTCCGATGAAGGTTATGCAAGGGGTTCATCCGAGTTCGAGTACAATGAAGCCAATCCACCCTTTCGTGAACGACAAGTCGTCAAGTTCGCAATTGACGCCACTGGAGATCGCTGCGTGGTCGATTACGGTACTCACCCCTTGACGGAGCCCGCGCTGCTCCACTCTAGTGCAATGGATCTATTCCTATACAGTATGTCGTTGGACGGTGGAAGTGGGATACTATCTTGTGTCCGTTCCCGCCCGAATGCTGTTCTGGTGAACATACGCGTCGAGTAGTGACCATTCGAACCTCCTTTTGAGTTTAACGGGCACAGTACTTGATATGCCTCGTGTATGCCAGCTCGCATTCCTTATACAGTGGGCAATCCAACAGTGATCCCCAGATTGCCGAGGGCGTAGGTTAACCTCGTTGCTTGTGCCAGTGGGGCCTGGAACGATCAGCTTCTAGCGTTCCATTTCAAGTTCGTTTCGGGATAGTGCTGTGAAATTATAGCTAGGCCACCGGCAACCCGTACGAATACGTCATTGTACAATTTTGTCGACAAGTGTATTGAAGCAAGGGGGTGCCCGTTAAATCAACTCTGAAACGTTGACTCAGAATTCACATCGATCCCCAGGCGTGTGTCGCGGATCTTATTTCGTGCTCATTCACCAATGTCAATGTTCGATGGGAAATTCATATTGATACACACAAAGAAGCGATTGCATGAGAGGATGAGGCACAATTACAAAGACTAGTCGTCGTACACGATCGAAGCGGGACTTCTGTTGACACCATCAAGTTAGCAGAATGCACCATATCAGATATAACTATACAAATCGCACCTCTTCTCCACGCCCTAGTTTATTGATCCGCTAATGTAAGTGAACCTACCAGCGTTCTATCAACAAAACGGCGAGACATACCTTATCGATCCAGCCGACTTGTGCTTTCAGCTCCGTGAGGCCGAACAACAAGATGATATCGAACTCCAATCGATAATACACCCCTCCGCCGGGTGCTCGCTCGGGTTTCAATGATTTGGCGAGTTTGGAAGTATTGGCTATTACAGTGCACATTTTGGAGAAGCATGCTTGTTGGAGATTGTTAGTGCCGCACACGTACAATCGCCATTGCGCTTACCGGGTTCCTTATCCATCCAAAGAGGTTCAAGAAGATTTCCACGGTATGCAAGAATATCGTCCGTCACATTGGACAGATTAGCTCGCGAAGAACTATCCCTAAAGTATGATCGTTTAAATTCTTGCTGCTCCGAAACCTGAACTCCCTGGACGAAAAATGAGCAACGCGAGCGACCTACATAAACGGTACGTGGCACAGATACAGACCTTCTTAAGAATTGAAGAGAAAGCATTTGGTAATACTACGGTTCCAGAGTCCGTAGTGAGCTGTGTATGTCTCCTCGTCTGGTGATCTGCAAGTGAAGAGTCGTATGGTGTGACACATTCTATGCCGTGTGTGAATCTGGACGTCCGAGATGTGACGAGTGGGTCAATGTAAGATGATACGGCGCCATCTGCAACAGCCTTATTGCTGAAAAGATGTAAGCAGGACTCAATTACGAGCTATCCACAATGCATACGCGTGGCTCGAAGGTCTGCACAGGTGAACTTCTGAAAATACAGGGTGTTGTTGAAGACTGCGGTATAAGAAGTCGCTGGCAGCGAATCCTCCAACTAGGAACGCATGCTATGGGATAGCGTCAATCCACGAACATGTGGGCGGTGTCAAAGTCGAGCTCACCTTGATTTGCATCCCGGCCTTTGATCTCGTTGCTGCTTGTCGCTGTTTCTCGAAAGCTTCAGCGATTGCCTCCACGGATGGTTCAAAGAATTTGGCAACGTGTTCTCTGCATGAAGGTTTGAAGGTCATTGGTTCGCATTCGATGTAGTGAAAACCTTACCCAGCCAATTTCAGCTGACCAGAGCGAATATCGTACTGAGGTTCTTTGTCGCGTACAGTTCCAAACTTGATGTATTGCGGATCTCCGCCATCCCGGAATCTCAATTTTGTGGTCTTGTCAAAAATCTCCTTCATCTGCTGGACCACGTCAGGTGTCCCGTATTGAGAATTGGCAAGTTTGGCTGTAGTGAACGGAATGTTATCAGAAGGGTCGAAATGACCAATAGTACACACCCTTGAGGAATGAGTGTGCCCTCTGCGTGACAAAAACAGATCCTTGAAGACGACCTATAGGGATCGTGTCAGAGCAGAAACTTGATTTAGTTGAAAAGGAAGATATAACATTCGGCAGGTGCGATCTCTTTGAATTCCCTTGGAGGAGACAACTTAATAGAGTAAGTACTCAGGTCGATGGTACCACCTCCAGCGTCGATAATCACAATGCCTTGATGATCTGATTCTTCTTCATCTTCGGCCTGATCTTCAGAACTGATGACGGGGAGGTTGGAGAGCGAGTCCGAAGTCAGCACATTGGTGACGCAAAAGTTAAGGCTTGCTTCTCCCTCCGTCAGTAGATGGATGCGGTCCGCATGCTCGTCTCCGCGAGGTACCAGCCCTGCGATCTGAGCAGCGAGACGGATCTGTTGCTGTTGGAGCCCTTCCCATCCATTCGGATGTGTGAGAATGAACTCAATGTTGTTCTCCAGTGACTTCCACATGGAAGTGCCGCTCGCATGAGACTCGACAATATAGTTGCGCGTGCAGGTAAAGAGATAGCGCATAAAATCGCCGAGAACCTGGACTGCACTTATACCGCGAGGAAGGGGTGGTATATCTTCATCCTTGATATGCGACGATGATAAATGCTTGGCTCGTAAATGGAGTTTCCACCTATATGATCACTATAAGCGAAGAAAGGACAATGTCTCCACTCTGAGCCTACCATTCGAGCTTGGTCCAATTTTCCTCTTCTGCTTGTTCGATAATATGCTCCTGTAGGGTCTCGGCACCGACAGCCTTGACGGCACCTTGACGGTCATAGTACAAGATTGAGGGTATCTTGTTGTCGCCCCCGACATGTTCCTGGGCGGGATACCTGAGAGACGGCATGTACTAGGTGCAACCGGTATCTCTAGAAATGTGCCCACCTCGAAACACCGAAAATCTTTGGAACTTCGCCAGGATCAAGTATGCAGTATGAGACGCCACTGTATGTAGTGCCGACGTCGAAAGCGAGGACTAGCTTGCGAGAGAGACCACGGTACGGTTCTCGGGATGGCATGTTGTGTGCGTGTCAGTGGGTTTGAGGCAATGCACCCTTAAGCCATTGAGAGCGGTGGAAGAGCACGCGACAGTCACGAGATGTTGCGCAGGGAGCTTGGTATTTGGAAAAGGATAAGCCACATTCCTCGGCGTCTTTGGCATGTGTGGCTCAATTTCTTTGGTATCGTTGTGGATGCGTTGGACCAACGAGTCTCTCCTCAAATTTTTGGAGACACACAACGACAAGCTTGAAACGATGCAAAGACTTGAAATTGTGCTGACTTTCTTTCTAATTTCTTATAATGTGAAAGTTGCTCGATGTCGCGAGAGGGCTCCACTACTGTGAGTCATAGACCAACGCTGCAGAGCTAATAAATGACCCCAATCCTAGTACATTCATTCCCTATTGTTCATGGTGACTTGTACCCCGTACGTGCAACCGAATCCGTTCCAATATCTTTCCCTTTTGAACATGAAGCAGAATAATAATATTATCCTCGATGGGAACTATACTGCGCGTTTGACCGATTTTGGATACGCTTCCCTGGTGGGGAATAGCCCTGATGCACTGGGATACCTCCAAAGGTCCACCGCACGACGGGGAGCCTTACGCTGGGTCGCTCCCGAGCTACTTGATCCCGAAGAGACATTCCGTTTGTCAACGGCATGTGATATTTATTCTTTTGGATGCATTCCCCTGCAGGTAATAATAGTGTTTCGTAATATGAATCGTAGAAACATTCTGACTCCTTGCTACAGGTATTTTCCGGGAAGCAGCCGTGGTCGGAAGTTCGTGCAGATATAGCTGTCGTCTGTCTCTTGATAAAAAGGCGGAATCCAGGTAGACCAGAATCCCCAACGATGAATAATTCCCATTAGGACTTCGTTCGGCGTTGCTGGTCATCGCCACGGAAGAGACCTGCAGCAGATCAGCTAATTACTTCCCTGGAACAGCTCATAAGAGATTGCCCACCGTCTAGACCTCTTCACGACTTGTTTAGTTCATCGAGTAATTTATCGGGCCTCAACAAATCTACCCCGGGGATCCCAAGCAGTAATTCCACTATGGAAACCCCAGTTTCTATTCGCGACCGAACCGCACCCGCTTTCAGTGGATCTGGGAAGACTTACAGGCGCTCCTCATTTAAGCCGGATCCAAGTGATTTTATCATCATGTGCGCATCCTTCTAGGATCGTTGTTGTTATACTGAAATAGTTCTGCACCACCAGTTTCATGAGTCCAACTGGTTCTGGGAAGACTAATGTGGGTGGTCCATATTTTCTAGACGTCAAATCTCAATGTCGTACTTGGTCAGTTCATTAACCACCTCACTGGGCTGGGAGAGTCGCGCAATGCGCATAACCTAAAGTCCGACACCAAGGACGTCACCCCATACATCATCTACCGTCCCAGTGGCTTCCGTATTGTATTGGTGGATACCCCTGGATTCGATGACACCTATCGGTCAGATTCCGATATTCTGAGGGTAATCGCTGATTGGCTCACGCAGAGGTACGTCGCGCTCTGCATTTTTTTGAGCTCCTGCGCCTAACATATACGAAGGTATCCGGGTGGAGGGACACTCAAAGCCGCCGGTATAGCCTATCTCCACCGAATTACCGACAAACGCATGTCTGGATCTGTTTACAAGAACCTTCAAATGTTTAGTCGGCTCTGTGGTAACTTACCTTTACATCGAGTTCGTCTAGTCACAACTATGTGGGACATGGCAAAGGACGAGAGGGCCGCCAAGCACATAGAGAGAGAACTTAGAGATGACTTCTGGAAGGAAATCATCAAGGAAGGCGCGGTCATGAGACAGTTCAATAATACATCCGCTTCTGCACAGGCCATTCTGGAAGAACTGCTAGCTCTTGGGAAAGACGGCGACGAGTTACTTCTTCAAAAACGTCTTAACGAAATGGAGGCAGGCAAGGTTCTATACTCTCGCTTCCAGCAACTCCTGGTCCTGAAGGAGCTCACGGACGAAGCAAAGGATCAAACCGACCCGGCACTGGCCAAGAGTCTGCAGGAAGAATACGATAAAATTAATGACCAATTACAGAAGACATTCGAGGAGATTAGAGAGATGAAGATTCCCTTCCATAGGTGGTTTTCCCTCTTGTTCAAGGGAAAGTCTCGTGGTGTAAGTTTACCCTTCCCCCTCACTTCCATGAATTATCTTATCGAATGCCTCATTCGTTTTTACAGAAAGCGCTCAAGTTCGACTAATGATAGAAGGCTCAGTGGCGCGTGTCCTTCGTACTTAGTATCCATGTATTCCACATTTGGCTTATATATGATTGCCGACCATCAGTTTCGGGCTAGGCTGGGCACTGCTAAAACAATATAAGTGTGCAGTGTGAGGCCTTCACCAGAAGTGAATGGTAAAACTTGGAAGATGCACGGCGGAGGTGGGTCATTGCGAGATGTGGATAAGCTTTGGGCAATAAGACTCTACAAGTAATGCAGATGGATTCTCATTTCCCCTCCCCCTTTGCCAGTGAAGGTCTGCATCTGAGCTTAGACGAACCGTCAAACTGAAACAGAAACCTGAGGAAGCCAAATAAACAAGAATCTGGCGCTCGTCTTGAAAACGAATACTCCAACTTGTATCAACAGTGGGGTATCACCGTCGCTTCAGATCCATGGTATCCTCATACACTACTGACGCTGGACTCCTGAAAGTGGTTCAACGGTGCCGGTGAGTACACGGCATATTTAATTAATATTTTAACGTTTAGTGCTCACCTGACTTCGACGCCCTAAAGAAAGCGCACAAGGTCTAGGGCATCAGCGGGATTGTCAGATCCATGTAAAAGAAATACCTTGTCGATCCAGCTGATCTGTGCCTTGAGTTCCGTCAGGCCAAAGAGCAACACAACGTAGAACAAAATGGAATAGTAAGTTCCCGCGCCATCGGGAAGCTGATGGGGCTGCATGCTTCCCGTGAGTTTCGACGTGTCTGCACGTACGGAACACAAGGTCGTGTAAGCACCTTCACCGAACAGAAGGGTCAGTAGTGGCTAAGAGACGTAGGTGAGAGAGCCAAAAACTCACCGAGTTCTGTGTCCACCCAACGAGGGTCTAAAAGCGCGCCTCTATAGGCTACGATGTCTACATGGATGCTACCGCAATGGGAGGGGTCAAACTCTTCGATCATGAAAGGTTTCTTGAACTCTTGTTCTTCCGATACCTCGGTACCCTTTATGTGCGCACTCGATTTGTCAACAATGGGTTCAAAAGATTGGAATTTACCGACCTTTTTGAGAATAAACTCAAAGGCGTAGGGCACTTCCAGATCACCAGTTACGCCTTCGAATGCATCGTCTCTCCTTGCAACGTGCTCGGGGTCGTGTTCGTCGTACAGCGCATTGCAGTGAGTTCCATATGTGAATCTTGCAACCCGAGATGATACAAGATTATCAATGAAGTACGAGACTGCCCCGTCGGCCACAGCTTTGTTACTAGCAATGATCATCCTCAAAATGGACACCATAGATATTATTCAAGATAGAAGACTTACACGTGCTGACGAGGGCGACAAAATGTGATTCCAAGGGCACTCATATGTTCCATAAGCTTTGCGTACAGCCAGTCGCTCGCTGCAAAGCCACCCACTAAAAACACGCTCTGTCCCGGGCCGTAGCCTCGATAAACATACTTGTCATAAGAGAGGGCTCGGACTTACAGTGATCGGTATCGATGCAGCTAATCGCTGTTGCTCGAAAGCTGAAATAATCTCATTGACGGATGGCTCAAACAGCTGGGCCACGTCTTCCCTGATTTCGTGATACATAAGTCAAGATCTGCGAATGCATGCACCACATTACTTACCCAGACAGCTTGAGTTGGCCAGAACGGATCTCATACTCCGGGTCTTTGTCCCGCACACCACCAAACTTGATGTATTGTGGCTCATCAGCGTTTCGGAACCTCAGTTTCGTGGTCTTATCAAAGATCTCTGACATATTATCCAAGTTCTCCTCGCTTCCATATCGCGAGTTGGCTAGTTTAGCTAAGAGGATGATGGGTCAGAAAGGATAGTTTCGAACGACGACACGACCGACCTCTGAGGAACGCATGGGCACGATATGTGATGAAAACGGATCCCTGGAGTCGACCTGCCTCCGTGGTCACCAGTTAGTCAGTGTTAGTCAGTGTTATTATATAAAGTATCAACTCACACTCTGAAGGAGCGATTTCCTTGAACGACCTGGGAGAAGGTTTCATAGAGTACGCAGAGAGGTCAATAGTTCCACCACCGGCGTCGATAATGATGACCCCTTGATAGTCTTGCTGTGGTTCCACTTCCACTTCCTCCGGCTCGTCCGAGCACAAAATCGGCGTCGTGTCGAACGCACCCGATGTGAGAATATCAGCAACGCAAAAATGAAGACTCGCTTCTCCCTCTGTAAGGAGATGAACCCGCAACTCGCCCTCCTCCCCAGTGGGCACAAGACCTCCGAGCTCAGCAGCACGTCGGATTTGCTGCTGCTGTGGGCCTTCCCACCCATTCGGATGCGTCAGAACGAACTCGATGTTGTTCTCGAACGACGCCCAAAGACAGGTATGCGCTTCCGTGATGTATGCTTTCGAGCACCTGAATAAGTATCCCATGAAGTCGCCCAAAACTTGTACGGCCGTCTTTCCTTCTGGAAGGGGAGGGATATCGGCATCCGTGAAGTGAGACGCCTCCAGGTGTTTTGCGCGCAGATAGAGCTTCCACCTGCAAGTCGAATGTCACAGTTCGTCAGCAGCGCTACCAAATTTGCGAAGATATCCTCACCATTCTAGCTTCGTCCATCGCTCGCTTGTGGCTAGTTCGACGATATGTTTTTGTTGGGTCTCCGCACCGACCGCACGAAGCGAACCCGAATCGTCATAATACACGATGGATGGTATCCTGCTATCGCCGCCGGTACTCTCTTGTCCCGGGAATCTGTCCGAGCCATCATTCCACGTTCAAAAAGTGGAGGGACCCTCTTACTTTGACACGGCATGGATGACGGGGGTCTCCCCAGGGTCGAGGATGCAGTAGGAGATCCCGGTGAAGGTGGTGCCGACATCGAACGCCAGTACCAACTTGCGAGACAGGCCTGTATACGGTTCTCGTGTAAACATGTGGGGAAAACGATTGAGTATACGGTGGGTCGTGCCAGCTTTCCACGCTTATAATCCGTTGCGCCACCCTGGATATGTATCACGAAAAGCGGGGAGGAGCATGACGCATCTCAGGCTAGGACCGCCCGCTAACCCTGAAAGTACAACGGCACAGTGTTCAGGAACCTGGATAGGAGAGGAAGATACTGAGAAAAGTGATCGCGCCTACAATCGCATAGTGTGTTTTGTGCCAGGCTGCGGCGCGCTGTGATGACGGTATGGCAGGAGGTCAGTTGTTGATGGCAAACACTAACAAGTGCCATATCGAGAATCGAAATCGATGTTCGTACCCTACATGAGGCAAGGATGCCCAGAAGTTTCGATGCGGGTAACCATCATCATGGTCAACACGAGTCATAACTTTCTAGAAAACATTTGTGTGTGGGACCTTCCCCTGAAGTGAATTAACTATTCAAAAGTTGGCATCTGGGTCAGTAGTTGACGTCATGGTAGTCAAGGACCGACCGAGACGCTGTCGGACCGCAATTTCCCTATCAACAAGCCGAGTCCACGCACAAAATCCAAGGTGAGGATTCCAATGAGTCCTAATGTACAATTACAGTAATGTTCGAGCCTCATACAGTATCATCAAACGCCAACACAGCCGGGGTCCTATCACACAATACTTCCGTTAGCCCTATCCGATTTCACCAATGCAAAAAAAAAAAAACTCACCGAACTTCGACCCCCTGGTCAAACCCCAGGCATAAGCGAAATAAGACAAAAACAAAACAAAAACACTCACGTTTTCCATCCAGCTCACCTGCGCAACGAGCTCTGTCAACCCAAATAACAAAATGACCTTCACCTCTAACGCATAGTACAGCGATCCCTCAGCAGTTCGTCTCGGCGATAGTGACTTGGCAAACTTGGTCGTATCCGCACGCACAGTGCACAGCGTCGAGAATTGATCTGTGGACAATGTTCGGCAGGCTGGATGACACCCCCCCTGAAACACACACCTCGTTCGCTGTCCGTCCACGTCGGCTGATCCAGCGGACCTCGATAGGACGTGATGCCGATGTCCATGGAGCTGCACGCCGCTTGAGACGACCGGCGTATCGCAAACGACTCTTGGAACTCTTGCTTCTCGGCAACACGTGTTCCCTTGCAAACGAGCCGTCAATGCAAGCTCGATCAGAGAGTTACATCCCGTCGACTCACCCTCGTCAAAATGGATGCAAAAGCGTTCGGTAGGGCTAGCTGCCCAGACGGCCCGCGATATATGTTCTTTTTCCTTGCGCAGTGTTCAGCGTCCAAGGGGTTATATGGAATGCTGCACTCGGTGCCATACGTCCACTTGGCGACCCGTGATGCGACGAGGTGGTCGATGTGGTAGGATATTGCACCGTCTGCTACAGCCTTGTTCCTGAACCCTAGGTGAGCTCGTCGTTTGTGCATGTCATCTATCTTGGAGAACGCACACGTGACTATCGGGTCGACAGAGGTTGATGTTGAGGGCATCAAAATATCTCCGAAGACTCGAGAACAACCATTCGCTTGCGGCGAAACCCCCCACTAGGAAGACGGACTGGAAAGGGGTCAAACACGGAGCACAAGAAGTTTGTGGGCCAGCCTCACCGTGATGGGGGTCGAAGAGGCCTGTTGTTGCTTCTTGAAAGCATCAATTATTTCTCTGATTGAGGGATCGAAAAGTTCTGCGACCATCTTGCTAGGGGGATCTTAGTATCTGGTTCCACGGATCAAAAGAAACTCACCCCGAGAGCCGAAGTTGACCAGAACGTATATCATACTGGGGATCCTTGTCGCGGACGGTGCCAAACTTGATGTATTGGGGATCCTCGGCGTTACGGAGACGAAGCTTGGTCGTCTTATCAAAGATCTCCGTCATCTGTTTCAGTATATCTGGGTTACAATACTTTGAACCTTCCAGCTTCCCTATGGCGCCATGAGGGTCCGCATTCCAGGAAACCACATGTACAGAAGCTTACTCTTAAGCAGGCCCGCAGCCCTCCGCGTGACCAACACGGATCCCTGCAAGCGGCCTGGTTCGATTAGACGCTGCCATCCCTGGAAGACGCGACTCACACTCGGCAGGTGCAATTTCCTCAAACGCCGCAGGGGACAACTTCATGGAATACGCGCTCAAATCAATTGTTCCTCCTCCAGCGTCGATAATGACGACGCCCTGCTCACGCGGTTGGTCTTCCTCTTGACCCGGATGCTCGGGCGAAAGTATAGGCATCCTCGACAGGGTGTCTGACGCCAGAATGTTGGAAACACAGTAGTGCAAGCTCGCCTCGCCCTCCGTCAAGAGATGTACGCGCTCCTGATGCTCGGGTGAACCCGAGATGAGACCTGCCATGACGGCCGCGCGCCGGATCTGCTTCTGTTGTTGTCCTTCCCATCCGTTCGGATGTGTGAGCACGAACTGGATGTGATTCTCGACCGACTTCCAGAGGTTCACGCCATGCGAGTCCTCGATGTATTTCTGCGTACAGTGGAAGAGGTAGCGCATGAAGTCTGCTAGGACGTCCACGGCGGACTTGCCCAAGGGGATGGGAGGGAGGTCGTCGTCGCCGATATGCGAAGCGGCGAGGTGCTTCGCGCGCAGGTGCAGCTTCCACCTGTGGGGCGTGCATAAAGCGCAGAATCGGATGAGGCGAAAACGTACCACTCGAGCTTGACCCATTGCTCGTCCTGTGCTTGCTCGGTGATATGATCCTGCAGCGCCTCCGCGCCAAAGGCACGAGGGGTGCCATGCTGGTCGTAATACAGGATGGAAGGTATCTTGCAATCACCGCCTACATGCTCCTGTGCCGGGTATCTTTTTGACGCCATCAGCGGTCAAGCGGGGGGCACGAGGGAGGGGGGAGGAAGAAACGAAACGAAACAAAACGAAACAAACCTCGTGACGCCTTGTATCTTGGGAACTTCGCCTGGGTCGAGAATGGCATACGACACGCCGCTGAAGGTTGTGCCGACATCGAATGCGACGACGAGGGCACGTAAACCGCCTAGATAAGGCTTTCGGGAGAGCATCCTGGAGGTGAGGGTGCCACGTCGTGGTAGGACGGCTTTTTATCATCTTAGCAAGATGTAAGTTGAGCTCGTTATTAAATACTCGAGGCGTACATACCGTAGACAACGTGGACCGTCGTGGTGATGACGGCACGAGGCCGACACGCCTCAATAGCACCCCCGCCATGTGCTTCGTCGGCACCATTCAAATGCCCGACGATCGCCAGTAGTACAGTTTACATCGTAACCATGAACCTGTCGACGTTCGCATTCACGCCGTCCAGATACTGGGTCCTCCCTATCGCGTTCGCAGGGCTGCCCTTGGTCTTTCTGCGCTTCATGCCGGATATGTCGTGGAGAATCGTGAGGGCTTTTATCGGCAGAAAGTCCAAGGACGAGGAGGAGCGGGAGCGGGAGTACGAGGACAAGCTACGAAAGCTCAACGAGTCGCTGAAAGCCGCCGACGACGACAACCGCACACTAAAAGAGGAAGTTCTCCAGCTCAAGGCCGCCCATCAAAAGGCCCTCGACGACGCCGCCGCCGTCTCGCGCTCGCTCAAGCAAGAGAAGGAGGGCAGGGCGGCGACGCAACAAGCGCTGCGTCGCGAGGAGGACGAGAAGACGAAGGCGCTCTCCCACATTCAGCGACTCACAGCCGACCTCAGCGCTCTCAAGCGCCAGCTCGACGTCAAGGAGACCGAGCTCAAGAACCTCCGCGGCGAGCTACAGCACTCCCAGACCAAGCAAGACGAGCTCACCGCCCTCCTCGACACCCGTTCGCGCGAGCTCAAAGGCGCACAGGTCTTCCTCACCAAGGCCGACACCCTTTCCGGCGCCGAAGTCATCGGTCTCGTCGACGCCCTCAACACCGAGATCCTCCAGACATCCGCCTTCATCTCCGACTCGTTTGACTTTGCCCGCCAGCATGCCCACCCAGACGAGATCAAGGAGGCCAGCAGCAGGATAACCGAGCTCATGGGCTCCAACCTCACCCATCTCCTCAGCACCGTCATGCACAGCGAGGACCCACTCCTCGTGCAAATCGCATTGCAGGGCGCAAGCGTCGAGTTCTCCCGCTGGATCATCATGACTTGGGACTTTGACGGTCTCCAGGCAGAGCAGCCACTCGCAGAGATATACAACGACATCCGCGAAACAGGTGACTTTTTCGCTCGTTGAATCATCAAACTCGTCGACTCATGCCTCCGTCCTAACTAGAAACGCAGGCAGTGGGCGGTCGCTGGCGTGCCCTGACACGTGCACACGCTCAGAAAGTGGCCCTACAGGAGGCTGACCTCCACGCGACGATGGTTGCCCACATCTCCGACACGCTCGTCATCATCCTCGTCGCTGCAGGATGTACGAAGAGCTACGAGGAAACCTACCGCGAGTTCACCCAAAAGTTTGGCGAACGCATCTCCAACATCGTCAAGATGGCATCGCGGTTAAACAAGGCGATGGGCGAGGAGGTCACCTCCGCCGACCTATGGCCCATGAACGCCGCCTCGGGCGAAACGTTCGACAGGGCTAATATGGACAATTTCGAGTCAAGTGCCGAGGACCCGCAAGGAAAAGCCGTGCTGTGCACGACCGCACTGGGACTGCAGAGGTCAGAGAAAGTGGTGCAGGGTGACTCGGTCGAGTTCAAGACTACGATGCTCCTGAAACCCAAAGTGGCCGTCGAGTCGATAGCCGACGACCTGGAGCGGGATAATGTATGATTCTGCCTGGTCAGGATATTTACATCATGAATAGAGGATGTCGTCTTTACAGATGGCATCACTTTATTGTATTTACATATAGTTCGAGTCATGTCTTTCAATAAATTATTATTGTTCATGTCCGCACTATGAGCTAGCAGGGGCATCCACGGACGGGGCATCGTCACCAGCAGCTTCTTTATCAGCGGTTTTCTCCCACTCTTTCAGCGCCGTCTCGAAAGATTCCCAGACGGACTGGCCCAGGTGCACGCCACCCAGTTCCCTGTCGTCAGGCATTGATCCGTCTTTTTGCTCTTCGCTTCCCGGGGGTATTCGAATATGCACAACCGCGCATTCTCGATACAAGGCTCCCGCCTTCAACACCTCATCTGGAGCATCCGGCGTAGACGGTGACGTCCGAGTGCTCTTGAATGGAGTCGGAAGGAAGAGTACGTGCAGTACAGACTGAACTGTAGCCGTCTGAGACTTGGTCAACAATCTCAGGAGCGGCTGCGCGAGGAAGTATCTATACCAAACCATTAGGGCGTGGTAGAATATACAGTACAGGACTTACACGATCGTCCCGAATACAGACCGTCCAGCCTGACTGCTGCTGGCCTTGAGCAGGGCGGCAATAGTATCTGCACGACTGATCCCGGGACAGACAGAGACAGCCACTATGTTTGACTTCTGAAGCTTGTCGCTCACCACTCGGACGGAGGACTCGTCCGCCTTGGGCACCTGGCCACCGGACGGAAGCGCATCCAGAACGCGCTGTAAATGGCGCATGAAAATGATGGACTCGACAGACCTGCGACCTTCCAGCTTGAAGAGGGGAGCAGTCGATGGAAGCGCCTCGGTCAGCGAATAGGTCGGGGACGCAGCGGCGTAGAACGGGTTGATGACGTTGATGATGCGGATATCACGTTCCACGGGTGCGACGAGCAGGAGCGGGAGCAGCAATGTGAGGATCAGAAAAGTGGCGAGTGAGGACGCCTGTCGACGCTTTGCAAGTTCTTCGGTGTCTTCGGCAGCGAGAAACGAGCCTATGGGCTGGTATTCGTGCGCGAAGACGACCGCGTCCAGACGGGTCTCCTTGCCCGAGAGGAACTTGGTACAAAAGGAGCGGACGGAGGCCGACGAAGAGAGGTCGCACTCTTCTGCGTAGACGTGGTCGTTCTGGGTGGTCGAGCGGAGGAGTTGGACGAGAATTTCGACCTCGGGGTGGTCGATCGGCTTGGGGGAGAGCGCGATGACATGCGCGCCTCGCTGTGCCAAGTTCTGGACGAGGGTGAGCCCGAGTGGAGTGAATGCACCCTGGAAGAAGAAGAAGTGAAGCGCGCACAAAATAAGCGGAGAACGTCGCTCACGGTGACGAGGACGACGCGGGCGTTCATGTCGCGGTCGCGTGGTGTCGATCTTCCTTGTGCAAAGGCATGAACGACGGCGACGACGAGAAGAGATAACAAGACGTGAATGTAAGAAGGCAAGAAAGCTCCGAGTATCTTGAGAACCATCGTAGTAGCGGAGTCTGTCGAACACTACCATGTCGCTCAAAGTACCAAAGGCAAACAACATCCAGCTCTTCAAGGATGGCTACAAAGTACGACGATGACCACAATCGACCCAACAGAACTGACCGATGTCGTCGTAGCATCTCCAAGGCCTCGAGGACGCTGTCTTGCGCAACATCCAGGCCGTCTCGGAGTTATCAGATCTCGTACGCACCAGCTTCGGTCCCAACGGTGTGTGCTACACATTTCGTCGTCGACACCATTCATTCGTACGGTCCAGGTCGTAATAAGCTTGTGATCAACCACCTCGGTCGACTGTTCGTCACCTCCGATGCCGCTACCATCATCAGAGAGGTCGAGGTCGTACACCCAGCCGCAAAGCTACTCGTGATGGCATCCAAAGCTCAAGAAGCAGAGGTAACCAGATCACCAGATCACCCTCCTACTCACTCACCATCTCTCAAGATGGGCGACTCCACCAACACCGTCATCATCTTTGCCGGAGAGCTGCTCAAAAAGGCAGAACACCTCCTCATCATGGGCCTACATCCCAGCGAGATCATCAAAGGTTACGATCTCGCATGCACCAAAGCACTCGCAGAGCTCGACAGTACGTCCCCCATCCCCGCGCGATCGAGACGTGACTGACTCCCCCTCGAGAGCTATCTACCTCTACTCTACCTTCTCCCTTTACACAATCGTCCCTTGCAGCGGCGCTCAAGCCCGCGATCGCTTCAAAACAATACGGGTTCGAAGACACCCTATCCGCCCTCGTCGCAGAGGCCGCACTCGCAGTCATGCCCACCAACCCAAAAAACTTCAACGTCGACAACGTACGCGTCGTCAAGATCATGGGAGGAAACCTCGCCGGAAGCCGCGTAGTACAGGGCATGCTGTTCGGTCGCGAACCAGAGGGCACCGTCAAAAAGGTCACCAGAGCCAAGGTCGCCGTCTTCACCTCCGCCCTCGACATCGCCCAGACCGAAACAAAAGGCACCGTCCTCATAAAAAACGCAGATGAAATGCTCAATTTTACACGGGGAGAGGAGAAACACTTGGAAAAAGTTCGTCCCCCAACGTTTCTCATTCCATACTTACCCAACACCCTCCAGATCTTCAAAGAGATCGCTGACGCAGGCGTCAAGGTCATCATCGCCGGTTCTTCCGTAGGCGAACTCGCCCTCCACTATCTCAACCGGTTCGACATCGCAGTCCTCAAAGTCCTCTCTAAATTCGACCTCCGTCGCGTCAGCCGCGTCGTCAACGCCACCCCTCTCGCACGCATCGGCGCACCCACGCCCGAAGAAGCAGGCTACGTCGACGTCTTCGAGACGACCGAGATCGGCGGCGACCGCGTCACAGTCCTCCGCCAACTCCGCACCGACGAACCGGGCTACGACCCCCACGCACGCACAGAAAAAACGCGCACGGCGACCATCGTGTTGAGGGGTGCGACCGCGAACCATCTGGACGATCTCGAGCGCGCGATCGACGACGGCGTGAACGTGATCAAGGCGCTCCTTAAAGACCCCCGCCTCGTACCCGGCGCGGGCGCGACAGAGCTCGAGCTTGCCAAGCGCGTGGACGCGTATGGGAGCGGGCTCAAGGGTCTGGCGCAGCATGGCGTCAAGCGGTACGCGACGGCGCTCGAGGTTATACCCCGGATGCTCGCAGAGAACGCGCTCGGAGGGGCAGAGGGTAACGAAGTGCTCAGTCGGCTGTGCGCAAAGCACGAGCAAAAGGGCGGAGAGGCGTGGGGCGTCGACGTCGAGGTACGCTCTTACGGACCTTGACGTTCTCGCAAGGGTGACTAAACCACACTATGTCCAGGCTGAGCAGGACGGCACGCTGATAGCCACGGATTACAAGATTCTCGATTCCCTGGCTGCCAAGTCGTGGGCAATCAAACTCGGAACAGAGGCTGCCGTCTCGGTGTTGAGCGTGGATAGCATCATCATGAGCAAGCCTGCTGGCGGACCAAAGGTACCCCAGCAAGCGAACAATTGGGACGATGACGACTAGAAAAGTAGATTGCGATACAATAATGAATTCTGTGCTAGTTCCTGACTAACATATTATGTGAATGTTGAAAGAGAAAGGAATGGGGAGGCGGGATCTAGTACATACTAGAGACGGGGAAGTGCCTTGTTTGTGTTTGGGAATTGTACATGTCCATTAATGTGTGAAGTGACGATGGCAAGCAAAGGAGAGACTAATGGTGAAGAAGACTATGAATGAGAAAAAGGAGAGTTAACACAACACAGGTGTCCGTCCACCAACGTTTGAATTCGAAACAGCGCCTACAACTCTTCGTCCCCAGTATGCGTCGATCGGGAAGGAGGGACCCCTTCCTCCTCCTCCTCTTCCTCCAGGATCGGCGCCTCCATCTCATCCTCCTCCACGTCATTCTCCGCCTCGTAATCTTCGTCAAATAAGACATGGAACTGGAGTGAATCAGTATCCCGTCCATGTCTCTCCAATGCAGCGACATACATGGGTAATAAGTGCCTTGACGAGTTTGTGCGTATGTCCCATATTGGCCAGGATGAGTGCAAAGTCGTTTTGAGGCGCTCGCAGGAGGTTCGGGCTAAACACGATCGCAAGCGCTTCCGCTGTCATGTGGTTCTGCTCCTCAAAGTCCGTGACTCTGTTGGAAACAACACGTCGCATGCGTCTCAGAGCCCAAAGAAAATAAAAAAGACGCACTTGTCGAGATGCTCAGCAACGCGCTTCAGTAAATCAAAGTTGGCACGCGGCAGAGCATGGACGACACTTCGGATGCTCGACAATCGTGCGTGGAGATTTTCCACCTCTGTGGGTGATGCAGATCAATCAGCGGACAGGGTACACTGTACAAACAAGTCGACTTACTGATCGCCTCGATGATAGCATAGTATGCCGCTGCAGGAAACACGGGCTCCGGCAAAAGCCTAAACCACGACTTTATCAAGTCACAGACCGCATACACGTCCGTACACTCGGTAATAGGCATTTCGCCCCTGTTGAACGCATCGCGGAGGGCGTTAATCTCCAAAGTCGCTCCTGCGATGCGATCTTGGAAATTGGAACACGTAGAACGTCAAGAACAGCCACGTCCACGACAGAAAGACGGGACTCACAAATGCCAACTTCGCTCAATCCACGGGTCTCGACTGCCGACAGACAACTTGCAATCACAGAAGGCACCGTTCCAGGTGGGATTTCCGCCCCATTCGCTTCGCGTTCGAGTAAAAATTGCAATTCTACACTAAACACTACGAAACACCTCACATCAGTCTCGTAATCATCGCGAAATCTGGGGAACAACACGTACCAGCGGATGGATCCCGCGATGCTGACGGTACGCCAACAGGATCGATGATATGGTCGGACAACTGAGGTTTGGGTGAGTTTCCGAGGTACGTCAACCGTCGCTTCGCAGCGACCTTGGACACATTTGTGATCGTCTCTATCCACTTCGTCATCTCTTGCCTCGAAATCGCTTGTAGCAAGTACTGCTCTCCTTCCTCCGTGTCCAACTGGAACATATACGACCGCTCGTTGTTGATAAACTGTGCCACCTTGGCACCCACAATCGAAAGTACCAGCGACGGCTTCCCAGACGGCGTAAAATCTAGCTCTGCAGGTGACTTCTTCGCAATCATCGTATGGTCGGTGAATGCGCTCGAAATGGGCCGCATCAGCTGGAAGAACGCAGACGAGTAGCTCTTCTTCATACGGTGTTGCTTCTGCGCTTGTGTCATCGGTTTCCGGGGGCGCATCACCTTGTTCAGGTACTCGTCTCTTTTCTCCATCCGCAACTGCTCCTGTTTCTTTTCTTTGCTAAGCCGATCGTATAGGTACCTGTCCCGCTTGTTTTTCTCGTGCTGGAGCATCACCAGGCGCTGGAAAGGTCGAACGACCTTTTTCGCAGAGGCAGGTCCGGCAGTTTGGGCTTGAAGAACCTCTCGCTGCGCTTCCTCCTTGATGGTGCGAAGATCAAAGTGAATGCCGCTCACTTCCTGTTCGATGTTGTTCAGGCGCTCGAAATCCCGTCGGTCGACGTCTTCCCTCGAGCGGCCATATGTGTTGAGCAGCGTTGGCGTATTGAGTATGACGTCGCACATGTGTCTACGAAAGACGTCAACTAAACATGCCCCCGGAAAAAAAAGGAATACCAACCTGCGTTTATCGAGATTAATAATCGACTGCGGATCCTCCGGCGATATCGTCACCGTGTTTGGTATACTCGCAATCTCGAGTATCCGCTCCAAAAGCCAACTCACGTCAACGATGAGCGGAAGATGATCACCAGATGACGACGACGACGATGATTTCGATTTGGGAATGGTTGGTCGCGATAACAATGCGCATAGGCTATCGCACTGCACCCCACGCATATGTGCAATGTTCTGCCATGGTCGTTGATGCGTCCGGCTCTCTGGGCTCACGATCGCTGCTGTCAGGACAGCTTCCACAAACGATCGTACAACAGGTCGTTCCCGTTCCTGAGGATCACCGAACCCACCACCTGACCCTGACACGCACCCTGATCCCTTCCCCAATCCCGCCTCGAAACTACGCATGCGAGCGATTTCCATGGCCCGCAGACACAAGTCCATCCGAGCTTGTCGGCTCCGAATACCAACCTTCGGCCCAACGAGCTTCGAGATAACCCATTTGCGAAGGATATTGTACGCTCGTATACAACTCCGAACGCTGGGTGGAAGAAGACGGTAAACCGAATCCTGAGAGTCAGATATCAACGACGATGGCTCGACGTCCGTCAGGTGGGAATACATCGTCTGAATGTCGACATCATCCAAGTAGCTCATCTCCCGGGTCGAAAACCAGCCTGTCCGGTCAGAGCTTTGTACTTCGAGCAGATCAGCAGTGATAAACAGATCCTGTAGATGCGAGCGTCAATGGAGCGCACTTTATGTGAAAGGAAATAAGTGCATACCTCTTCAGTGACGTTACTGAATGCAGCATAACCCATTGCATTCAGATCCTCCACCAAATCTTCCGCAGAAACTCGATCGAAATCGGATGCCAAGCTCCCAAATGATCGACCACGCGAGGGTGTTCCTTTGGGTCGGGGGACGGCACATGTGACCGCCGGTGGACGCAACGTGTGCGATAAGAACGTCGACAGCGTGTTCTTCCTTGTCACATCCAACTCGTCCCACGCACAAGCCAGTTCGTCATCATCCTCGGCCGGAGGACAGTCGGGCACAGATCTATCCAGCGGTGCTTCCAAAAAGGCTCTCACCATCTCATACAATTGAACCTCATCCAAGCAGTCCTGTGCCCCCCCGCCAGTGGTAATCCACTCCTTCACGACCCCAAAGATCTCCGAACGATATTGTACAACGTGGACGGGCGCGTTTGGAATGGTGTTACTCGAGGGTCGACTCCCCACAAACCGTTTGCGTAAAAGCTACATCATATCGTTTAGCCTAGAAGGAAGGGGGCGGACGGATCCTCGTACTCACCTCGAAAAATACATACGGCGTCACGAAACCGCGAAACATGTTCCACCACACCCGCGCAAACTCGGTCCGATCTATGATCAAATCTCTCGTATTTCCATCCCGCAACGACGTCTCTCCGTTGTCGTCTGCTACCGCGACCGAAACACCCTTGAGGCCATGAATAAGCACGTTCACCAGCCTGTCCAACGTCCCGGCCTGCACCAGCACTCGAATCGGTCGTTCAGTGGACACCTCCGTCAAAACTTGGTGATTGGCACGTTGGGATATAGCAGGCAGTGAGTTCCTCCGCTGCACGCTGCTCTTGCGCTCTAGTCCCTGCGAGGAGCCGGGCTTCACTCGTATAGAAGGTGTTCGGACTATCGCCCTCTCGCTGCTTGACGTTTCGATCGCAGAACTCGGTGGACGTGACGGAGCGCGTGACGCTGGCCTCGAAGCCGATCCCGGATCCATGTCAGAGCGCGCCACGAGAAGTAGTTCCCCGTCGTACACAGGAATAGCAGTCCCTCCTAGATCGACGTCTCCGATTTTGACCATTTTTTCCTTGCTTGTCGATGCATCGTTTTTCGCAAACGTTCGTAGAGAGGTGTCAAGGTTGCGGAGTTGTTGGAGCTCGTCCACGCCAAGTTTAGTCGGCCCGCTCTCAAGACGGCCCCTCCACACCTGTCCTCGATCAATCAGAGAGACGGTGGGCAAAGGTTCGACAAAGAGCAAGGGAACCAAAGGATGACAGTGTGTGTGTGGCGTGGCAGTAGACTGGCTCCAGAAAAATGGTTCAAACAATCCTTTCCTCCGTGGTTCGGCAGCCAAAGAAAGTGACATGAACTGGTCGATGCTAGCAATATGCATCAGTTTTTATCTCAAAAGCTCTCGCACGACAAAACATACCGTTGGAATTTCAGAGCAAACGCACTCTGCACCCCCTTCCCTTCAGACAAGTCCTCCCAAAGCGAAACCAGCCTATTGACATCATGAACAAGCGAAGCATGTTCGACGGGTGTCCTGGAACAGAGAGCAAAGTGCGTGCTAAGGCCCTCGAAAATACTCTGTGCCTTTAAAAGTGGCTCTGTCACCCAATACTCATCCATGTGATTCCTCGCACGATCCAATTCGTAACGTATCTGTTCCTTTGTGTCCCCTCCCCAAGCGGTCACCGTCGGCTCTTTAGCAGTGGCTACATGGCCGTCATTTTCGGAATAAATCCACGACTCGACAGCAATAACGCTCTGTCGATCAGCACGCCTCCAAGCTTTGGTCAATCTGGCTACTGGACGAGAGCACAACGCAGCCGATATCGCCTTCCAGGAACATTCATCGCCCGCGATACGGCAGAGCTCTCCCACCCTGGCCCAGATAGAGATGACTTCAGAGCGTGAATGGGTGCGCGATGATCGGTCAAGGTGGGCATTGTTTGTATTAGATGAATCCGAGCCAAGGATTTGCATTAAGAGCAATTTTGTCAGCCAATGTGGATGATCAGCACTGCCGAAAAACTTGGTCGAGTGTGACAACTGCTCTGTGTAGGCCTCATCAGCATCGTCGCAAGGGCCGGCAGCGGTGTCCAGTTCGAGGACATGGTTAGCCATCAGATTGTGGGGAAGACTCTGGAAAGCATGCCGATGGAATATTTGAAGACTGAGAGCGAGCAGATGCGGATCGAGGAGCGAAAGGATCTCACGAGAGAATCCATCTTGAGCAAGCATGGCCCAGATTCTTGGCTGTCGTTCCGCTACATCGGGAAACAGAAGCTGTGGCCGCTGCTGCCGAGAACTGTGCACCTTGGATGGAGTAGCGGTAATCGCATCCGTCAAGGAGGCCATTTTGCCATCCTGAGGTCGAGGAGAGAAGGTTGTGAGATTTGGAGAGACCGTGTTCGCGCCATTGATCTGAGGACTCCCCAGGTTCGAGTTCGGAGATGACGTATAAATTGCTTGAGTAGAAACAGATTTGGGAATGCCGCCATTAATGGATAGAGGATTGATGTTGATGTCGGGAATGGTGCTGGACAAGAACTCCTGCCAACCGGACTCGTCCGATGGGGAACCATGATATCTGACATATTCCTGGGCCATCCAAACCACCCTGGCGCGTTCCGTCTCTTTGATGGCCGCCTCAGCTCCGTTAACCAGATTAGAACATAGGCGAGTGAATTCGTTCTCAAACTTGGACCGATCCACAAAGGTAGGAAGGCAAAGGATGATTGCAGCAGAGAGATCCTTCCACTCCGGACTTTTCCCATCAACAGATTGTTCCACAGATTCCATATTGACATCTGAGGCAGAAACGACGAACGTGGTCGAGAACACAGTTTCGTGCAAGAGAGCTTCGAATGTTCCCTTTACGATGTGGCCATCTTCAATCACTAGCTCTGGATGTGTCCTTCTTCCCCAATATGCTCGCTTCTTTCTCCCGATGGAGCCGACACTATCTTCTTTCACTCTTCCTGCCCTCCCGGGTTCCTCAGAGACTTCCAATTCGGCAACGACGTCTTCGAGGCTGGGGGGGATGACGCCCGTAGGGAACATCTCTTTGATCGCCGCGCTTCTGTCACTCGGTGGCTTATAGAAATACATCTTTGACCCTTTCAGCTCGGCCTTGAAAGGTTTCCAACCCTTTGCCAATGCAGCGCTGGCAGGAGTGTTGTAAGATCGCTGGTAAGCCTGTATCATCGGCCCAGCATCCGTCAAACGATTGATAAACCCAGAGTTGTAGGTGATCTGAGAGGTCCGTCTGGAAACTGGGCCATCATCGACTTCGGGCACATCATTGGAGATGGGTGGAGCTAGTAGCGAGGAGGAAGGTTGGTGTGCGGACGGTTGTGGCACAAGGTTGGAGGCGGAGTGTTTGTGAGAAGGACCGGCGAGAGTGAAAGGGAAAACGCCACGAGTTGTTGGATTTCCTAAAGATTTATCGCTCTCTGGAAGCTTCATCGAGTCACCTGATCCTTTTCGTTTAGGACCGTTAGGGGAAAGGCCAAGTTTTGAAGCAGAGAGCTTGGTGGGTAACCTAGGTGCGAAGGGGTTCATGCGTGCGGTTGGTGTGGGTGGTGAATCGTCGGGTATAACAAAGCCTTCGGAGGTGGGAGAGGAGACGGATATGGATATATTAAGCTCGTTCATGGTCAAAGGGTCATCCGGAAGGGTATTATCAGCTATATTTGCCGCAGCAGAGGGAAGAGACTGCATGGAGGGACCTGCAGGAATGACATAATTGGAGAGAGATGCAGGATGGAGGGTGGCACTACTGCTGCTTCTATTACGATACTCCTGTATCCTATGTTGAAATGAGATGTCGGCCTTCGAATTGGAAGGATCCGGGAAGCTTCTTAGGTCATCTGCGGACTTGGACCAAGTTTTGCAGGATATGTTGCGAAGGTCGCCAAGAGAGCCGTCAGTATGTTGGAAAGGTGGGAGGGTTGAATTTAATTCAAATGACTTCTTCCGTCTAAAGGCAAGCTCTGCCACGGACCTGAATGGGATGATGTCAGTGAGGGAGGGAGGGCACGAGGCAGGAAATTAAATCGGATAGGAGAGTATGCACGGGACTAGAACAAACGGAGAAAACCACGTGAACGAAGGGGGGCGCTTACCTGGTGGCAGAGTCCATTGTGTGAGACTCGGACTGAAAAGGTGAGGGGAGGATGGGACGAGGGTCTGTGGGTCTTGAGATTTTAGGCCGCCTAGCAGGTACATTTGCACTTTGGCGTGGCTCGTGGCCGATGGAGATGGAACGCGGGTCCGATGCTTTCTTTCCGAACCACTTGGAGGGTTTTGAGAGGAAGTGCGAGATGCCGGAGGGGGAAGTCGAACGAGCCTGGGGAAAGGCGACGGCTGCAGGAGAAGAAGGCATCGATGTTGACGCGGTTATGTCCTGTGGCCTGAGCTGAGAAGGGCCACGTGGAGCCATTTCTGGTGTGGGTTGGATCTACAGCGGGTGTTACTGGATGGGTTAGTTGGATCGCGAAAAGAGACGCGTCGAGATGGACGTACTAAAGAAAGAGTTCACATATGCAACCAGACATGAAACAAAGTAGGAAATGTGGCGGTAAAAAAAAATCACATCAATCAAGCCAACCATCATCAATGTATTGTATTCTTCGGAGCCATCATTTATTTACTGTACAATCACTGCATATACCTTACACATTGCTGTTTACGCCCCGTCCTTGACCGCCAACCATGCCGGCCTGGAGGAGATATCCTTCCACCACCTAGAAATCGAGTCAGCATCCTTTTCTACTGCCAGTTTAGACTTGTCCCACCTAGCCACGTTGGGCCTCTTTGTCAATTCCTCACCGTAACCTATCGCCGGGGCGAAGAGCAAATCTCCGTAGGGCAAGTGTTGCAGGTCAGCGAGTGTCACGTTCTACAATTTCATGAGTGACCGGCATATCAAACATCTGAATAATCATACATTTCCACCCAGATATTTTTGGTTGCTCAGGATGCCCTCGTACACATCGAGGTTCGCCTTGAGCTTCTGGAGGTTCTCCTCCACCTTCGCTTGGTCCGTCGCCAGACCGCGGTATCTATCAATGATACCCTGATCAGCCGATGTCAAACATTCAGACATATAATTACGTACGGCTTGAACATCTTCTCGGCCGCCAGTGCCCCTGCCGGTGAGTTGAAGTTGAAAATCTCCACTAGGTATGCCTGCTCGAACAGCGCCTCCTCCTTAGGATCTGTCGGAACGAGGCCTTGCGTGCCCTGGTCGGCATACTTCTTGATCAGATAGCGAGAGATCGCGCGAGACTCGTAGAGGATGAAGCCCTCATCGTCCTTGAAACGATCGCTTAGCATCTCACTGAGCGTTGCTCACTGAGTTGCCACTCACGATGTACGGAATCTGACCCCATGGCTGATACTTGCGGTACCCGGGACCCTTGTGTTCGCCCTTGCTCAGGTCAACGCCCACCAACTCGTACGGTATACCCTTTTCCTTGCAAATCAATGCAACAAGGCGAGTGCAAGTTGATTTGGTGAAGCCGTGGATCTTGAGGACCATGGTTGCGCTTGGATATGATGGAACAAGTTCTGACAATTTTGAGGGTGTAGACCGCTTCAACGTCTAGTTATATATGTGCCCTATACGGCTTATCGATAGCAACAACAGCTAACGACATAGATGCCGATCGGTCCAGAGCTGCTAAGGCGCTTCAGTAGGTTGCCTTATTACTCAGCCTATAATTGCAGTATGACTCAGACAACTTAAAGGGTTTAACCTGCACCGCTGACGGAGATGCTGATTAAACACGGACGAGCGCTGAGAAATCAAAGAGCAGCGTTGGCATCGCGTAAAGTTACCACGGTGATGTAATGCTCGTAGGATTCTATTCGACCACGAGCGAGCGCAACTTCGAAGAATTCATCAACATCACGCCATCGGCCGGTCGATAGAGTGACGGTGAATACTCCTCTCTCATTTGAAGTCCATTTTTTGGAGGACTACGATCAGTTCATCACGCCGCCACCGCCTTTATGATCTCACGAACCACTGATACTTGTTCCAGTCCAGACGCAATTTATCATTCTTCCTTGCACGAGTACGCGAAGCACGGTTTCTGTTATAGTACCGTTCTGATCGATCCTACCCCTCCGATCACGCCCTGCGGGCCCAAATCGCTGCTGGCGGGCCGAAGTGAGGAAAAAAAAAAGGTTCTTCGATCCCGGCTACGTTTGGTAACCCAGGCCACCAGATCGGGAGCATCTCCTCCTGTTAGGAAACCGGACTCGAAAAACGGACTTAAAGTTCCAACAGTATCCGACAACTCGGGCGAAATGTTGGCGATCGATTGGTCGATTAAAACGTCGCCCGGTCTGCCACAGAATTACAACCGACAAGCAGTATTTGGACCTCAAGCGGACGGCTGTGTGGAACACGCTCATATGAGACTGAACTAGAAAATTTACATATTATCAATATTGAGCGAACATTTTGAACCGACAATACTTTAACAATTGTGTTCGGGAGAAAATGGTGTGGTCCTATAGGTTGTACGATTTTCCTGCGAACTAAACGGAGGCTTCTATTTCGGTCCGATCGACATGGACAATGGAAACCTAGTGATTATTCCATAATTTGAGGGTCCTGGCATCCAACACTTGGCATCTGTAATGTTACAGCCTTACAAGAAAGGGCTCGAACTGTTCTTTCCACAGACGAGAAGTACAAACGCACCTCAAATCCCTGTCAGTACGAAACATCCACAATGGCCCATTTACTGGCATATCGTGCATTCCGATTCCATCCAAGGTCTTATGATCGTGGTAATCCAAATCTTGCTGTGCCAGTGGACCGCCATCAAACACATGGTTAGAATCTTTAGCGGACCGAGAAAATGATGAGGAATCCGTGACTAGTAGATTTAGATCGAAAACTTGTTATGAATAGGGCAGCGACTGAGAAGTTCAGCACAACCCATTGCCTGACAATGATGACCAGACAATTATGTAGTGCCAACGAATATCAAAAGAGGATACAGATACTGGGCCTCAAGGTCCAGCTGTATTGTTACGATACCAAGAATCAGTCTGAGATCAATCCGCGAGGATCCGTCGAGTCGACTCGAAGAGAGTCGTATGTTTGAGGATAAAAGACGATTTCAAACTAGAGACATACGATACATGCGGTTCGAGCTTATATACTACGTGATAACGGGTATTGTGATATTAGCGAGTAGTGATAACGTGAAATGTGAAAAGAGAAAGTTAAAAACATTACATTATCCCCCTACTAGACTCCAATGTCCTCAGTGGAAGGGATTTCAAATAAGTGATCTGGGATTCGGTGGTTGGGAATCCTTTCCAATGTACAAAGTACTCCATATGGCCACGACTAGTGATTCCGCGGCCCGGCCCGGCTTAGGGGGCTGGTGGCTTTGTGAAATCACAGGCCGGGCTCCAAGCCTGCAAAGCCCCTAAAGACGGCCCGGCCCAAAAGCCCGAGCTTAGGCCCAGGCCACAGCTTCACACAAGATGCTACCAAACCTGCTACCACCCACTACCACTGTTTGGCACAACATGTCAGCATTATCATATTCTTGTTGTCCATGGTGTCATTGCGTTGTCATTGCACATTGGTGTCATCGTTGTTGTTGCCTCATCGTCGCACACTGGTGGTGGTGGTGGTGGTGGTTGCCTCGTCATCAATGATGTCGTCGAATGATTACATTGTAGTACATAGACTGTTACGACTGGCCTGGGTAGGGTCGGTTGTAGACTCAATGGGTACAGTGACAAGGGGCTAGGAGTCCAAAGGTAAACACCTGAGGACGACAAAGGACTACGGATACCTCAAGAGCTTCACCATGAAGCATAGCAAGAGGATTTGGCAAAGGAGTCCGAAGGGGGCCTTGAGAGCTTCACTATGAAGTGTAACACAAGGGCTTGACTGAGGAGTCTGAAGGGGGAGGCCTTGGATGATGAAGGGTAGTGGAGTACACACTCAGAG
>JBBPME010000161.1:0-45271 GCA_038090155.1 Rossbeevera pachydermis
TGCCTCATGCATCATCTCATGGTGCATTGCCTTGCATTGCCTTGCCTCATTGTAGCATCATGGTACATAGCCTTACGCCTCATGGCGTACACATGGTCACTTTAGAGTAGACATAGTTACATGGTTCGTGCATGTATCTCGATAGTATAAATACATGGCCCCCTCGAGTCCTAGATCCCCAGTCTAGTTCTCTTGGGTATAGGCGTCCGTCTACAGTGCTGTATAGTGCTCGACAACCTCTTAACCTGTGAATAGGTGACTATAACGAGTTACCACTTATCCTCGAGTATAGCTCTTCAGAGCTCATCATCGTTCTCCACATCCCCTTTCTTGCTACGACCCTACTTTAGGGTTACCTCGATTGCTGCACTTTAGCATTGCCAACAAACTTGGCCTCGTTCTCTACGACAAAGCACAGTCTTAGGAGAATCATTCACTTGCTTACGCGCTCAGAGTAGCTGCTTAGCAAGGGGGAGTGTTGAATGAACATTAGTTTGTTCTACATTTAGTAGTATTACATAATCACATGTATATATATTCGAACTCCGCATCTGAGTTCTAATAGCATCTTGTACTCAACCACTATGTGCTAACCTCAACCACCTGTCTGAACCTTCTGGTGAGTCTAGCCCTTTGCTAGATTAGTCCTCAGGTGTCAGCCGCTGCCATATGGCGTGCTGTCACTTCATCACAGACCAATAACACTTGATCACATGGCGTCCGAGACTCTGAGCCTGCGATCAGTGATATTTCATCACTGGTCAAGACCATACACAGTGCCCCTGTAGTATGTACTGCAGTGCATAACTGTAGCTGTAGCTCCGAATTACTCCAGCTCCGACCCAAATTCCCAGATGCGGCCCCTTCAGCAATTATGTACAGTGATACTTCCACCTGTGCCTCGCTCTCACCTTCCCCGTCGTCCGTGCCGAGACGGTCACTGCGTAACTTACCGCCCTCTTCACACACTCGAGCTCACTCTTTCTTGTCGTCGGTCACTTTCTTCCCGTCCCCCGCCTTTAACTTACCTGTCCCCATCCTGCTTGCAATGTGCATGCACATGCATGCGCCTTCTCTTCCTTCATGACTCTAGTTCAGTGAAGCAGTCGCCACCACTGCTCGTGACACCCCGCCCTCTCACCCTCCAGTGTGCGCTCGCATGCCTTCGCGGTGAAAATGCATACACGAGCAGGAATATGCCTGCAGACAACGCGTCTGCTAGTATGCCCTTGCTCGCGAGTACATTGAGTATGACTGAATACACGAAGTCAGGATTGACACATTACTGGAAAAAGCAGCTGACACGAGTGACGAGAATACTCACAAGCATACTGCGTGAGGGTGTCAATGGTCTGGGGAGGGGGCAGACGCCCGATGGGCAATCCGATTGGTGAGGCGATGGTAAAGCGGGCCCGCGCGTACGCAAGTGTGTGCGTGTGTGCAAGTGCGGGAAGGGGATAAGTTCAAGCTCAGTGCTTTGCAGCCTTGCGCGTGCCGTGTTGCGCCCGATCCCGATACCAGCCTTCCCTACAGACTATCCAACTTCCATAGTTTCTGAAAAGCTCACGCTTTTACTTTGGGAATCAGACCGCAGACAGCCAGCACTAGTACTAAATTATATATACGGCTATTCCAACAGTATGAGAGTCATTGACCGGTCAGAACGAACAGACTCTCTGGGTTGCATCTGGTCCACGCTCCCTTCAATTCATTAACCCATAGTTAAATATATTTATATTACATCCACGAACGAAGAGTTTGAACTGGGAGTGGCCAGCTTCGGAGTTCGGAAAAACACTACTACACTTCAGATTTCTCCTTATATGATCCGACTGCATTGAGCGGTATTGCTCTCGAGTCTCCCATCTCCCTCTCCATTTCCATGTCGCCCGCCGAATCTGCATCGGTGTCGGCAGAAACGCTCGCACCCTGGAAGGCAATAGATTGCGAGTACAAACCAAATCCGGTGTCGATCCCTTGAAGTCGGTTCTGATTGTCATGGTCGTAGAGCTCCCGAATGCTGATGATGAACCGTGGCATGATAGCGCAGGAGGCCGCATAACTAAATGAGTCGAAGAAGATCAAGAAGTTGAAGTCTGGTGTCGTGACTGAATTAACAATATTGAACAGCAGGTTCCTACATAATTCAGAAAAAGATTAGTTTCGTGGGCGTGTTTTGAGCGAACAATAGAAAGACACGGCGAGTAAGAATAACGGAAATGAGACGCAAACGTGACGAAACAACCAAACCAAGACGTACACGACAAAATAGACCGCTCCTTCCCTGACCAGCAATTTTATGGGGCGGTTGCTCTGCCAAGTTTTTGTCACCCTATACATCTCCATTGAATATTTCAATGTTGGGACGACAGTGAGAATCAGCAGAGCAGCTCCAAGAGAATATCGGGGAACCGATCTCCATGACACCGAGGGAGGTGATATTGAAGTGGTCGCGTAGTTGCAGAACTTGTAATTAAGGACTTGAGAGACAGAGACTGTTTTGGAAAATAAAAAAATGGTCGACAGGCTCCTAAAGGTTCCAAACGTACCTGAAAGTGTTTTCCCGGGTCCGTAATATATGATTTCCAAAGCTAGTGAGATGACAACTTGCGTAACCCAAATGAACATGAGGGCAGCGAGGACCAGTTTATTGTGGCCCCACAGTGCGTAAACACGCAGGATCATCACCACTATGGCGCAGCTCAGATAATGGAACAACAAATCAGCGAACACGGCCACTCACGGTCGGCAGCAGCAAGAAACACCATGTATCCCCAATCGCCAATCACAAATAACGCTGTACCTGTGAAATGCTTCAATACTGGAACTTATAACTGCTGGTGCGTGACTTACACCTGATTGACTGTTAACTCGAATATAATCTGAAAATGGGGTACCAACACCTATCGAATACGGTCATTGACAATTAATTATGTCCGTCGAAAAACTGACGGAAACAGGCCCTGGTAACAGAATACCACCGACTGCAATTGTGAGTTTGTAAGCGCAATCATCACTCAAAGTATCCTAAAACTTACTGATCGCAAGAGCGCTTGAGGGCAGACTCAAAATCAGAAGGTATTCAAATGCCAGAAGCTAGTCAGAGACGTACACACTCCAAAGGAGACCGATATAACGGATCTACGGGTGGTCAGCTTGCGACAGAAGTCTTTCTGGGTGCTCGACGTACGATAACAAACAGTGTTGAGACCCACGTCCAGGGTTTTCGCTATTACGCAGTCAGGAACATACATTGTGGATTATAACTTGTCCCATCCTCTTACCCAGACATTGTTTATCTTAGAGGTTGTAACACATCAGCCGTCGAACGAGAGGGGGTAATATAAATAACGTACCTCGTCTGAAAATGTAAGGACTGGAGTCCCAGGAAAAGACGACATCATACGGCGAAGAGGATAATAATCAAAGCATGAACTTACTGTAATCGTACCCGATAATGGTAAGTATAACCACTAGAAATAGATTTATAGTGTTATTGTTCACCTCTCAGAGTTGCGAAACGTACTGGGTATTGAAACAGCCGTCTCGAGAATGTGCACAACGCTAGCCTCATCAGGTCCGGAGGACATCGTATACAAAGAGAAAAGGTGAGCGTGAACCTAACTGCAGGTTGATCGAAAGGCGGGGTTATGTATTGTTTGATGTGGCGCAATCGTGATAATATTGGACGATCAAATATGCAGGGCCAGGCGATATGGAATATGGAATGGGGTGAGGAGGCGAAGACGTGACACGCTGGTCTACCGGTCTAGTTGCCACATTATTACGTATCGTACACCCCATCAGAAGTGTCAAAGTTTCATTTACATAAATGAACAATAAGGCTCGGCCTCACAGGAGGATAATCGACTCGTGTTTCGGCGAGTGCTTGTCATGTCAAGACTGTCAGCTCTGAGCGGAGTTTAAAGATGTCAACAGAATTTCATCGGAGCAGCCTGAAATTTGAGAATTCAAAGTGCACACTTCCGCCGGAAGTAATTAATTGTCGGTCGACCACCATTTGTTCATCCCAAGTAACATTTTACTTTGGTGATTTCGCCAGCTGACCTACCATGACGGTCCCGTGGACTACAGATGCGATCCTGCGGATCGAGATATTCTCGATGTGTTCGGATCTGATTATCAGTTCGATTCATCGCCGCCAGAACAGAATACGCCATGATAGACGGAAACGGTAATTTATTCTTGCGACACCATCGGGCGTAAGAGTACATAATAGGGCCCGCCGCCCGCCAGGGGATGCCGAATATCAGTTCAGGGCTCTAAAACATGTTGATGAACTGCCAGGGACCAACATGGTGACAGAAAAATAAATCGCTCCATTCGACGAAGCGAGCATTTGTCAATGGACAAGGTGCACCCCACGAACGCCGGTACATACAACGGACGGCTCGATTAGCTCCGCACAATGTGCTTCATATGATTGCTTGGATGTTGGCCATCCCTTTCATATTCCCGAGGGTGATTTTTCTATATTCATATACTGTCAACCTGTACCTGAGGTTTCCCAGAACTTCCATCCCATGTCGAGGCTGAAAGTGTATTGATACTCAAAATCCGACCAACAGTACGAGGTCGAGCGTGTCTAGATCAACAATGATAACGGTTCCCCTAATACGTTGACACAATTCGTGATCTTCCACAAACGGAAAATGGAAAGTTGTCGACGTCCCGCGACTTGAAGCTTGGAGCTTGAAATACTGAGTTGAACAAAGTTGCGCAACTCGATCGATGTTGAAGACTTAGAAGTTCGCGCGCCGTGGTGATAGAATCCTTCGAGAAATGTTCGCACCATACCACCGCCACCAATCTACGACGAATTCTACGTTATGTCCTCATCTAGTTTCGTTCCAGTCATACCAGCCAATACTTACTTTCTCAAACATGCCTGACCCAGATAGACGGGTGCATTGGTAAGGTATTCACCTGTTGGAATACGGCTGCAAGGCTGAGCGTATACACAGAGAAAAGAACTGACAAACCATTCCGTCGATGCCAGGATCGTCGTTCCAAATCCTCCCTTGCATAAGAGACCTTCCGCCTGGTCGTGCATGTATAACGTCAAGTGTGGCTATGACTTATTAACCTCTAGGTAACCATGACATATGCCTTGGTACATGTACACTTTAACATTACTCAAAACGACTGACACGCATGGGGACAGCAGTACCCTCCTCACCGGCCACTTTTGGCCTCGGCAAAATCCCTCTTGCCATTTCTATCTCTGTCTCTGGCCCATCCCGAAGCTCGAACACGAAATGTTTCACAAGAACCGAAAGCACCGTCTACATGAAGGCAGGGCATTGTTTAGACATGAGGAATGAACAGAAACAGAATTTGATCCCGAAATGAAAAGCAAGCATACCTTGAATTCTGCTATCGCGAATCCCTTTCCGAGACAGGTTCTTGGGCCATCAATAAATGTCAGCAAATGTCGATATCCCTGGACCTCTCTTGCTCCGGGAGGAATGCCATTTTCTTTGATCCACCGACCAGGATTGAACTCCTTGGCATCGGGGCCCCAGAGCACCGTTGACCGATTGATGGACTGCACCGAAACAGACAGGTAGGTCCCTTTGGCAATTGATATGTGGTCAACGAGTTTGCCGGATCGAGTTAGGACAGGTTTGCTCAGAGGGACGACATCATCTACTGCAGCCTGTGTATATTTGCCGTTGAATTAGATGGTGTTCAAAGTTGGGTCGTTTACCATCTTACCATGCGCGTAAAATCAGAGAGAGGAGGATGCATACGAAGCGTTTCGTGCACCACAGCATCCAGGTACTGGAGATTGGTAGAAAGTTGATCGTAGGTTGGGTCGGTCCCGAATTCAAGAAGCTCTGTTCGCAGTCTGGTTTGAATATCGGGGTTCTTGGCCAGTTCGATCAGGGCCCACTAGACAACAAAAAAAGCTTGTATCAGTGGTAAACCCTGTTATCTACCTGGTTTTCAATACCGTCAAGCTAACTAGGAAGGTAGTGATAGTAAGTACTAATGTGTCGCAAATAATTCAAATAAACAGGCTTACTGGATGTAGTTTCATAGCCAGCGAGAAGTAGAACCTTGGCCTAAGTAAGAGCTGTTATCAAGATATCAATCAAGACAATGTTTCGAGTTATACCTGTGATGTCACCTCCTCAGATGTCAAACGGAGTTGATTGTCTTGGTTTTCGGCCTTGACTGCAGAATCTCGGTCAAAGTGACCAGGTAGCCAAGGACAAAAGATATACTTAAAAGGCCAAGAATAGACCTTTCTTCCCTTTCTCCCAAGACACCAGCTTCCTTTTCTTTCCTAGTTTTCACAAGCAACGCGGTCGAAATCTCGCCCATCGTATGGTTCAGCCGTTTGGTAAGCTTCGAATGAGAAGTCGGGAGGTGTAATATCCATGGAAATACTTGGGCAAACAGAATAATAAACATGAGCAGTGATCGGCCTGTGTGCTTGCCGACGGCGTCAAATACTTCTGTTACTGTGGTTAGTTTACCATTCAGCGAGCCAAAATCATGGGAAAACCCGGCTATGCCAATCGTGTCAAGACTAGAGATCCGAGTCAATCTGATTAGTGACCACAGGTATCAACTCAAAGTGCATCCTCGTACGAAATCCGATTCATCCTAGTTACCGTATGACGTCAAGCTAGTTTACCATAAATGATCACGACGTACCAAGTTTGGACCTCAATCACAGCACTTCCACCCCCGCTTAACTCGATTAATGAGTCCCAGGCGCCTTTGGCCTGAGATATTCAATCACAGGGGAATCATCAGCATCAATATGAGACACAGACCTTGTAAACCGAATCATAGAAAACTGGTGTCAGATTACGAATCGCTGCGTTACTGAAAGCAGGTGTCAAAATCTTCCGCTGCCTACCTCAAGTGTGTTAACGCGAAATTTCTTGCAGAGGCAATACAAGAATATAATGACCTGCGATGACTTTCTCCCACTGCGGATAATATTCCTTTGCCCACCTGTGCATATCTTAGCGCATCTCCTACCAGCTCAAATATCTGCTCACCAAATTTTCCGTTGCAAGCTTTCCGATGGGCGCTAATATGTACGTCCAAGGCTCCCCGCCAAAGAGGTGTGCTAGCGCCTTGGGATCACAAAGCATAATTCTTGTCCCGCCCAGCACAGATGAGAATTTATATACTCCACCATACTCTATTGCCCATTTCTCGAGCTCTGCTCCAGGGTCACGGGATATGAACAATGCTTTCTGAAGGCCCCACAAGAAAGAGGGATTGGGCGGTCCACGGAGAGCAGTCGTTTTGATCCGGCCTCTGGCGATGCGAATGGATTTGACAGCGACATAGAGGCCCGCAAGTACATAAGCGATGTCGGTCAAACGCCAATGACAAGCCCCAGTGAGCCAGTTTGGAAGTAGTGCTTGCAGGGATTTCAGCGATATCATGTCCACCATTGGATCAAAAGCTGGTGAGATAACTCGAGTCGGATGGTCAATGCGGACTCGAATCTTTAAATACAAGAGAGCCTTGTGTTCGCAGGCAAAAGTATTGATATTTCAGATCCGACGGGTATCCAACGGGTCGAGGGAATTTTGGTGGTAACCACATTGGGAAGGTTCGAACTGTGGGACAATTATAGTAATGTTAATGTTCCTACTGGAAACAACTGAAGAGTGTCTCAGTGTAGGTACATACGCATCGCTTACGTAATACATTAGCTTATATATATACATGTAGCACGCATGCTACTGTACCTTGTCCGCTATCGCGAATAACAGCTGCCGCGTCGTCACGCCTCACCCGCGCTCGGCGGCATACGACTTTTCAACACATCTTAACTTGGGGACAAGGTTCAAATATTCAAATAACGGAAAACACGGAGATGCAAAAACAAAAGGTAAGGGAAAAAACCTAGAGGATGTATTGGACTACTGTTAGGGAAATGAGGTCGAGGGAAGAGGCCGTAGAACCGCAATAGTAGTAACTGTGTCGACCCAAAAATGAGCAGGACTGCCGGAGCGGAGGAGGTGTCTGCGCAGAGAAAGCTGCGCCACCTCGCTTCGCTTTCACGCAGACTACACCCTGTTCCTCAGCTTACGTTGAGGTGGACTCAGCTATCATTCTGACCAGCTTACATAAAGTTGTTGTCATCATGGATCTCCTCACCCTCAATTGTTGGATCCGTTGTGAAGATCCAGAAAGCGTGTCCCAGGTCAAGATCTCAAACACAGACACTGTCACCGATCTTCAAGAGGCTATCAAGAACGAGGAACAAGGGGCTTTTCGTGACGTGGATGCATGCACTCTCACTCTCTATAAACCCAAGCTTCCCATATCCAAACCCCATAAAGAGATTCTCAGCACACTCATCCTCTCGGAGCATGCGGAGTTTCTGTTGGCAGTATATGAGCTATCAGAATTTTTTTTCCGGTACCACCACCGAGACGTGACATCCATATCATAGTGGGTAAGTAAGACGAAATACGAGCTGACCCTCATAATTGATCCTGGTTCTTACCCTTCAGATACCCCATCGATGATCCATTGTTGGTTACGAGGCCGGACTCTCAACGACAGTTTTCAAATCTCGATCCAGCCAGGGGATGCCACCGATCGATTTATATCCCGTATCAAAGACGCCAAATCCAGTCTGAGGAACGTGGCCAGCCATCTTATACGCTTATATATGATATCGGGAGATGAGAATGAGCTCCAAGAGAGTCTTAACAAGTCGACGGGAAATTGCTCAAAGGAGGCGCTTTGGCGCCCAATTTCCTTGGTGTACCAGTCCTCGCCCCTTTACGTGTTGTTGTCGACATTTCCTGCGTTAGTCCAACCCTCGTTCAGCAGCCAAGTGAGTATTTCTTTTCCCAGGCTCTGAATATCTGACCAATACGCTGCCTGAAGATCAGAAACCAATTGGTCGTGGCAACGGCTTAGATAAATGATATCTTTCTTAAAGTAAAGAATTGGGACAAGTTCGAAGAGTCCGATATCCGGAGGAACCGGATAGAGGAAATCTGGAACCAGACAGAGGAAGCCCAGAACCGCCCAGCCTTTGTTGCTCGTTTTGACCAGAGGTTGGACCGAAAGCCACGTCTTCCCAAAGATGTACGCGTTTCCTCTATTTTCCATCTGTTGTCCGATTTTGACAATCAGTGTAGCTATCTGGAATGGATGAGTTCATTCCTGAAAGCTATTTTGAGCATTTCGAGGGCTCAACCACCGAAGACGGATCTCAGGATGGGGTGCGCGAGGCTGACCTGTCGGAGGTGATGCTTACCACGTTTTACATGGCAACTATCGAATGGCAAAAATTTTATGGGCCTCTTAAAATTCCCTATAAGGAACCAGCTATGAACACAATGTTCTTTCACCCATTTCTTGCCACGAACAAAACGGGTCTCGCTATGGAGTAAGCACTTAGTTACTTTCCACGTTCCATGTTCACGGTCTTTGCAGGAACAAAGAATTGCCTATCAGTGTTGTCGTGAAACGTGAAGAAGAAGAAGAAATACGCCAGTGACTTTCTCATCCAAAGATACCGTCTTCCTCGGCTGCTTGTGAAGGTTAATTCCACAAAAAGGACTAAATGCCCTACAGATCTTGTCCAGATGCTTACGACAGGGGCTTTAATCGTCCGTTTTGCAAACAAGTTTGTGGACACATTCCAAAAGAAGGACTTTGTCCTCTGTGCCATGTATATTTGGGACAACGGGGAAGTCAGTCGCTTTACTTTATTTCAGAAGGAAGCCGATGAAACGGTACGTACTGTTGTAATGTGACAAACAACTCGGAGGCTCAGTCGTCGCAGGTTTATTACAGCACTTTGGATTTGTCGTTGACAAATGAGAATGGTCGCGTCGAGTTTGCGCGGTATTTGTACAACCTTCTTCACGTGGAATTAGAACAGCAAGACTGGATCGCGTCCAACACAGTTCGCGAGCTTAACGATAAGGTCGAGCGAAGTAAGTTGAAGTCGATGAACACCCAGACCACGAACTCTTATGGCAGTACTCGTACGGATAACAATGACGATGATGATGGGAGTGATGGGAGTAGAGATTCCATCTCTACTCCCTCTCAGTTCAGAGCACACGGCTATGAAGTGAAACCAAAAGTTATCGTGGATGACAGCGGCGGCGAATGGTCATCACTTTGCAAGGTCCTAGAAACTTTTTACTCATTTGCCAAGCTGACATTTGACCCTAGACACCAGATCATATCCTCACGGTGTATCGACCCACGAAGTCGAACAAGGAATACATCGCGAAGGAAGTTTGGGAGGAATCGAACGAGCTCGAGATCTTCAAACTTCTCGATACTATCCCACTCAAGTCTGACCATGTCATCTCGTTGGTCGACTCATTCGACGGGTGGGCCATTCTACCCAAAATGGCCACCGTCCAGGATTACGTCGATTACCGAATCATTCCTGAAGTATTTGAAACTAAAACTTCCCAAGTTTACCTGGGCCTCATCAAGGGTGTCGCGTATCTTCACGAGCACCGTATCGCTCACAGGGATATTAAACCGGAGAACCTTGTTGTCGATAAGAACTTCAACTTGAAAATCATCGACTTCGATGTTGCAATGCGAGTAAAAGACGAGGACGAGGAGCTCGACGACCAGTGCGGAACTAAAGGTTGGATGGCCCCCGAGGTCGAGAAGAAGTTGAGGCACAGTCCGATCAAGGCAGACAGATGGGCTTGTGGGGAGGTTATTTTGTTCCTACACGACAGGTTCTCCAAAAAAGATAAGTCCCTTTTGATGTTTGCAAGGGACCTGGTGGTGCGTAATCCTAAGCAGCGGCCATCATTGAGCAAGTATTTGGCTCCATCATCCTCAAAAGATGGGAATGTGGGGAATACCGATGCAAGAAAAACCTCGCAGCCTCGCCGGGACCGAGTGGACTCTGAAAATGGAGAAAACACAAAGCCGCCGAAGAAGCAGAGAGTTGAATTCTAGGCTTCGTACACGGTAGTCATCGACGATCTGCTTGGCTACGATTTATTGGCCCAGTGGCCCCCTGGATCAGTGTAGGATGATACAAGACACTGTACACTCGGCAGCCGGTCCATAGCGACATACGCGATTCAAACATCTTTGTCAATAAAGATAGGATGGAATACATGATCATTGACTTCGATTGGGCGGGGGTAGAAGGCTCTGTACGATCTGGTTGGCTACGATTTACTGGCCGACTTGCCCGACACCGAATGGCTCCCTAAACTAATGTGGGATGACATCGAAATGCAGCTCAAGGCACTGCACGCTCGGCAGCTGGTCCATGGCGACATACGCGAGTCGAACATCTTTGTCAATAAAGATAGGACGAAATCCAAATCATTGACTTCGACTGGGCGGGAGTAGAAGACTCCGTGCGATATCTACCCAACGTGAATTATGTGGACGTGGACAGACCACAGGATGCCAGAGACGGGCTACCTATCAAGGCCGCTCATGATCTTGAGATGCTTCGCTTCATTACCGAAGCATGGGCCAACAAGACCTCGTAACGATGTGTACCACAGCTTAAATACCATACGTACACAATATCCATTTGCTTGTCCTATCGGTGCTTGTGTTGCTTCCCTTTGGTGGTTGTTTGTACGTTTACATTTATAATAAAGCCATGCGTCGGGTCCCCTCCAGATCGGCGTCTCGAGTTGGCGCGACTCAAACTCGTGGAAGAACAGATGAGAGTGGATAAGACGACATACCGTTATTTTCAAGTCCAACCCGCCCTGCGACCGTGCCCGTGTCAACACATCCGCCCGCGATGAAAGCGGTGCCCGTTCGGTGAACTGCGCGGACGTCCGGTCCTCTGTCGCGGCGACGATGCCCCGCGGTGTGGACGCTCGACCATCGCATCCAGGATTGCGAATGCTAAGTTTGGGAATCCGAATAGTAAAGACACGTTGAAAATACCACGCGTCTCAGGTCCGCATACTCTCCCTCCATCTCCTACTAAGTCCACTCCCTGACCCCTTTCAAAACTGTACGTCCCCTTTAAAAATAGTTTGACACGGTGAGATATTGGGCAAGAGTATGAAGTGGCCCCCTGAGAACGAAACAAAAAGCTCACAGAAATCATTTTGAGTACGACACCTCAGCGCACTAGATTACTAGATATCCCCCGACCACTCCCCGTCTACCAAACGGAAAATATTCCAGAAAAAAACTATAAGCTTCAGATTGGTGAGAGTAGAGACAGGACCCTGCTTGTTGCGCAGGATACGTCGCATTTTGATACCTGATGTGTCATTCAATGCAGAAAGTACAGGCGGTCTATTCAATACACATGAGGAGCTGCATACCGTTTACGGACGGTTCATACTACAAGTAACAAAGGGAGTGAAAGGATAACACTAAACATGGACACAAGTCGACTTACTTCTTCATAAAGCATTCCAATTGATCGCACTGCGAACAAGCGAAGGGAAGAAAGGTCCTTCCACGCAGGATCCTCCAACATGCACCGCCATTTGGTAAGCAGTTACCCGACTGACTATGAATTCCAGCAACTGCAGGGACCGTGGCGCTTTCGAGAGGGCATCATTCAACTTTGGCATGTGATTCAAGTTCCGGAAATCACCCCGAAAAGCAAAGAAGTGCAGCTCCATGATGGCAGACTGTCGCAGCCAATCCCCCTCTCGGAAATCTATAAAAAGCGTGTGCAGGCACCCCAAATCGACGCAGGCAATGACCTCCTGATGTCCGGTGGCACCGTCAGCCACCACAAGTTGGGACAACTTCAGCTTCCAATATTTTTCGGGTTTGGTGTGCCCAAGACCAAGTTGGAGAAAGTTGCATGTTTGGAATGCCAGATCTTCAAGTAATGGCAGCGCCGCGAAAACCCACCAGAACTCTCCGTCCACGTCACTGTCTAAAAACTGGAGCTTGCGGATGTTCTTCATATGCCACAATGCGGCGATGCAATTCTTCCCATATGGATTGTCTCGAGCATTGTGGGAGCAACATTCCCTCACTGACTGAGCAAGCGCAAGCGCAAGAGGCTGCTTCTCGGCGATATTTGTGCGCAGGGTAGCTCCAATCACCCAACGCAGGAGATCAAGATCGCGGCAAATAAGACGACAGAACTCTACAAATTCAAATATGCGTGGAAGGCAAATGTTGGCGAGGGACCCGCAAGTACGCGAAAAGGGCATAGAATATGATCAAGGCCGTCGCGATGGACGTGATACGGTTCATACATCCCCAAACGGCACATGCACGCATCAGGACGAGGACTGCGTTTCCAGCATCAGGAGATATTCGACAATGACTGCTCAGCTGCTCACCACGAATTTATTCCGCGGAGAGCAACATATAGAATGGGCAGACCCCCCAAAAACGTTTACAAAACTGAAGTCATTATTCTCAGGCTCGGGCTCGACGATGCAAGCAGACAAAGAGACACACCTCTGTAGATCCCTGGCTGAAATATCCTGTTTCCTCCAGCATAATGATCGTCTGTCCTATCAGATTTGCGTAACGGTTTACTAAGAAGCCAAACTTGATCATCGTCCAGGGGCCATTCCAGATATACTCCACCTATTTTTGTTAAATAGCTGTTTTATGAGGCTGAGAGAGAGATCCATACTTCAAGTGGCGACGTGATGAGATAGTCATAAACGAGTAACGAATACCCCGCAAATACCGACGACCTGCCATAGTGAGTCGGAAGGTGGAAAGCTGTCATTGTATATCATGATTCACTTGCGAATGCGCAACGCGCTTAGGAATGATACAGGCACAGACATGGGGCCTATAGACTTGAAGAAATTTCCCTGCAACAAGGAATGTCCACCAGAGGTATGAAAAAAAAGTGGAGAGGGACTAACCAAGACACTCGTGACGGTTACATGGACTGATTTAGTCCACGGTCGGAAACGACCGTGCTGCATAACGTGTTAAGGGACTCTTGGCTGTTCCAATTGATTAGCAAGTTCATCACTACATATATGAGTATTTTTAGCTCAGAGTTTGCGAACAGCTCGTTGAGAGAAAGTTAGTCTCAAATTTTCGGATACTGAGGGTACATAAGGACCCACCCATAGATAGTTTAGTGCTCGCGAATGGGGAGGAAAGTAATCCGGGACTCCACCATTTAGTTCAGTCTGCTCAGAGAACGTCTCATTGTATGGATGCCGGAAATCTGCCGACGAACCGACCACAAGGAACATGAGTATAGTTAACACAGCCATGATGAAAACGTGGGATTTGATACTTCGGACAGAACAACAAACCCACAGGAGGTTCAATCTTTGGTCAGGCTCAGCCCACGACGACTCCCTCGACACAACCACAGTTCACACCGTTTGGGCAGACTAATACCACAACTCAGCAGCCCTCGTCGACGTCGACGTCGATCTTCGGTCAGCCTGCACCTGCAACCCAGCAGCAGCAGCAGCAACGACAACCTGCTGCTCCGTTGTTCGGTCAATCCACGACCGGAACACAGCAGCCCGCGACAGCGAAAACACCCCTTTTCGGGCAACCTGCAACCGGAACCGTGCAACAGCAGCCGTCTACACCGCTGTTCGGTCAACCTACAACTACTGGCACACTGTTTGGACAGCCTGCGGGTGCCAATCAACAACAGCAAAAGCCCGTGTCCACGTTCGGACAACCTGCGACAGAAACCCAGCAACAACAGCCCTCCGCGTCGTTGTTTAGCCAACCTGCCGCTCCCACAGCAACGCAAACCACGGGTCTTTTTGGGCCTACCGCTCAGACCGGACATGCGGGGATCTATGGTGGTTTCTTCCCCACTGCGCCAGCGATTGGCACAACTGGCGGCTTGTTCGATGTACAAAGGCAGCCATCGTAAGTAATATACACACTTCACTTCATCGGTGACTGATCCACCCTATAGCACCATGAGGTTCGCGAATTCTGAATCGTGACATGGAGAAAATTTCATTGTTTGTCACAGCATATCGCCTGCTCAACCAACCGGGCCAGTGCTCTTATTAAAAGCCACGAAATTCAACGATCTACCCGAGGATATCAAGAGGAAGTTTGAGAACTTGGAGTAAGTAGTCATGCTCTAAGCCAACCCGTACATCCTCATTTCTGTCAAGTGCCCACATTCAAGGTCGTGTGCAAATTAGCAACGATCTCAAGCAAAGAAAACTTGGCCAAGAGCCCACTAAAGGCCAAGAGCTTATCCGGGACGTACACAAAGTGGGTTCCGTCCCTGCTACGCCCAAATCTTCATCATTTTACCATCACTGCTATCCCTTAGGATTTATTGAACGTAACTGCCACCATTCAATCCGATTCCCTCTTCACCAAGGATCTCAAGGAGAAAACAGACCAAGCCGTTCAAGATTCAATCATCACAACTCGCATCGTCGACGGATTCAAGAATCCCCATCAGCATGGAATTTACCTTAAAAACCATGCACTGTTCCCACTGGAGTACGTTTCCTAGTCCACGAGAACGCAGAACGGTTTCCAACGCCGGTCCTATAGATTCTTCATTCGCGTGACGAAGCAGATGCAGGAGCACCTACAATGGTATAAGAATACGATCGAAGTAAACATTTTTCCCTTTATCGCCACTTTTCTCTCGCTGAATGCTGATATACAGCAAATCGAACGCAAGTTGTCATCCACAGCTGTACAGAGCCAAGCTACCCCCCAAGGTATGCTCAATGGACGGTTCTGACCACCTTCGTTTCGCCGCTAACCCTCCCACTTTGTATTCCTCAGTTATATCCTCCACTCTACAAACTCAGCATGGTATCTTTGTGTCCCTCGCTGCCAAGACGGCTGCCGTAGACTCGGAGCTACAAAAAGTGAAGGCATTGTATACCCAGCTTTGGCGGGCAAAGACAGGGAGCATGAGAGACCCTTTCAATGATCTCGATCGAGGGAGTGGAGGAGATTTTGGGATGGAGTCTCTGCGAGTGACATGAACCTAGCAGCCCAATAAGGCTGGTCGTAGCGGGTCCTAGTGACAATCTCATTTCCTGACGCCGATCTAAAGTCAGTTCCTTCACCGTGTCCCACTTGAGCACAGAACATTACCTAGAGCCTGATCAATCGGCATTCTAAGGACGGTAGATTCCGTCGTTCCAGTCTACAATGGTGAATGATCATGTCTAGACTGATGGCTCAGTCCCGAGTACCTGGATTGAACGGACCCGAGCTCATCCGAGTTTATCTCGATCGACTCCGTCCAGACGTGACCTCCGTTATTCAGTGGGTCGGTCTCTACACCGATTTCCGACCACAGTGATATGTTAGTACATGCTACGAACCTCCCCCCGGGGGCAAGGGGGGGGTGTACGGAAGCGAACTCCTCCGCAGAATGTAACATGTGCGTCAGGAAGAGACTAGTAGGTTGTCGCTGATTAGCAAGCTCTCAACGCGAAAGAGTTTGGCTAAAAGCAGAAAGAAGTGGCTCAAATCAGACGTTTCTTGGATATAATGGTCTGCCTATGATAGGCTAGACCTTACCAGGCAGGAAAGTCCGGCACTAGCACCATTCAGTTGTGTAAACCTCGAGGCCTCACTGTGCTTACCAACAAAGCACAACATGATGGCGAAAGCAAAAAATAAATAAATCAAGTTACAAAAGAAATTTGCTTTTGGTCGAACTTAAAACAGCCGGCGCGTATATACTTATAGCCGAGTCGGGTGCGTCGGGTGCGTCGGGTGACTGCCGTTTCACAGTTTCAGGTTGTTGGCGAGTATGTACATATCGGCGTACCGTCATGCCGCCGGTTTCCCATGCTCCTACCGCATTGCTTCTGTCTTGGTCTCTGACGTTCAAGGATTCCGATTACTCCCTTTAGTTTTCTCATATTTGAAAACTGCGAATACTTACTCGTTCGTATCTTGACGGTCTGAATCTCGTTTAATCCCGTCACTACATGTACATGTTACAACTTGAATGCAGATTATATCATCTGGAGCCTGAGCAACCTATACCGTGTACGAAGCTTCGCTTCGCTTCCTAATAATCGAGGGTCGTTGGGTGGCATTCTGATCGTATCGATCCAGTCTATTGTCTGATCAATCGATCATGCCTAGAACAACTACGGTGACACGTACATTAATACATCTTATATCCCGCGTGCACACCAGCCCTATCCATTGATCATGCATAGGAAGTCAGCGAACGTTTGCGGACCTGATTCGTGGGCGGACCCTCTAAGTACTCCATCTCGACCGACTCCGTCGAAGTGTAGCCCTCGCCGTTCAGCGGCTCGGTCTCCATACCGATATCCGACCACAGTCGGTTGCCCATGTTTGCCATCTGCCTATCTATCTCGTCGTTGAGCTTGCGTGTCGTAAATGGTTGCGAGCGAAATTCTCGGAGATTGAGGATCAGTCGCTGTCCGACGACGGAAACGAGCGGGAAGGTCAACCGGTATGAGCAACGGCAACAGCGTCAGTCAGTTAAAGAGGAAAAGTGCGAGGCACGGGACGATGAAAACGATAGGACCGTTAGTAAAAAAAACCTTACGCGATTGGAATGAAGTTTCTTGGATCCTATTTCCAGAAACGAAATCCCGACAGATGAGTGAAATGGTCATCACTCAGCGCTTGTCGGGAAACTTGGACACAACCTAGAGATTCACTTACTTGACTGAATATTGTCCTGGGGTAAAGATAAATCTGACGACGGCTTGGAAATGAGAAGGAATGTAGTTACCAGCACACGATGCCCAATACGCTATTCAATAAGCTTGACTGTACAAACCATCAGGTTTCACCCATATCTCCAAATTTCGAGGATCTTACAAGATAGAAAATAATGGCTAAAACCAGTTATCAGTATCTGTCACTAGAAATGTAATAGCGTTTGAACAATATTACCATCACGGAGCAGGAGATGGATGAGCGGAGACGGGTAAAGTCCACGGGACTCCTTGTCGATCCCTAGAAGACTGGTTAGATTACACCATGGAATAGGCATCTTGCTTATCATTCTTTAATTATGACACTTGTCACATCCTATCAAATTTCTGTCGAGATGTCTTTGTTTGGAGGAGAGTCTTGGGTATCTTGTTGAAAATAATTGGCTATTGCCCCCCTTTTTTTTCAGCTGTCTTGCATTTCACCATGATACTTTGTATGCTTCACACTTGTGTATTACAGTGTATTGCTCTCTGTACAATATATATGTACAATATGCATACACACATATGAATGAGTGAGAGTTGGAAATGACAAAGAAAACAAAGTACTTGAATCCTGTTGTGACAAACGAATGAAGTTGCCTCTTTTGGACGGCTGGTCACCAGCCTCTTATCCCGCACACCGCATGATGCATTCCAATTGCGATCACTCTCCGAGTCTCTCCAAGAGGTACATGTACAATTCATGGAGTCCTATACAACCATAATACAATGGGGTCGAGTCCCCGTTCGATTTCCCGCTGCCCCTCACTTACAAATTTCCTAACACAGACTTGGGAATCATTATTCCGATCTTTCAAACACGCTCGAGCGTTACTTCAAACATGCGGCCAATCAGACAGGAAACACCTACGACATAGTTTGGCATGTCCACCTACGACGAAAGTTTCTCGTCAGCCCTGTCGACCAGAAGGAAGGAGAAAGCGTTAACGTACCACCTCGTGCATCTTGAGATCTCCCGCAACGCTGCAGAGTATATATGCTTCCACACGATCTAGCCCATGTTCGGCTACCAAGTACGTGATCATGTTGCGTACGGCAGAACGCGTCGCTTCCTTGATGTCTAATGCGTATGTATCGTGAGTTACCGAGCATACATACGGCGGAGGACTCGCCGGCATCGACGCCCGTCGTGCAATAGTACTCTTCAGAATTCGCTTGGGGAGTTACAGTGCGGAAATGAGGTGTCTTGGTGTATGGTTTGTCCTTGCGCACAGTGAGGCGCACAGTGACCTCCATCGGAGTCTCGATGGCCGAACCTGATTAGAAAGAATTAATCGACCACCCATGCGATAACCAACTTGTCAATAACTTACCACAGACCTCTTCCAATCGATCCCCGATGTCGCTCTGTTTCAACAATTTCGGACGAGTGTAAATCATTTGCTCACCTCCATCTCCCTGTGCTCCATGTCCATCCTACACAAAACTCTCCATCAGCACACTTTATCTGGACAACCCAGAGCGAGCTACGACGCTAAAATCTGGACGCACCCCGATGGAAAATAGTGCTCCCTCGACCTCTATCGGAAGATACAGCGTCGATCCCTTCGTGAGATGCTTCGTGTCCACGTTGCCACCCGTCGCGTATGGTGGAATCGTCGACCATGCGCCAGGCGCACCCCTCGCGACGCCCATCTCGCCTGCAAACGGACGGATCGGAATGCGGATCCCCTTTTCTTTATTCAAGTACGTGTAGCGGAGCACCTCAGCCCCCGCGCCTATCCCTGCCCCATCACCCGCCGCCGAGACCGTAGTCGTACCCGACTCGGAGAGGTCCCATACTTTGATTGCGGGCTCTGGGAACTCATCTGCAAGCAGCCCAAAGCCGGGGATGACCGCAGTCCAGCCCCAGTCAGCAGTCTTGATGTCAAGCAGATCGATCTGGAGGGTGTCTCCCGGCTGTGCGCCCTGGACGTATATGGGGCCGTTTACCTGCACACAGAGCTCGATCTTAAGGTTTGCGACGTCTGTGGCGGTCGATGTAGGACCGAGCTGACCGTTGGAGCCGTCGAGGCAGGAGACATGCACGGCTGATCCGGACGGGACGGACAGGACGGGGGGGATACTGAGGAAGGAGCCCGGGATGAAGATCAGATGGATAAGAGCTAACGAGAACCGTGTGTGAGTACATGCCTCTTATCCCAGACCTGATGCACTTGTTCGCGCTTCACTGCATGGATCGACATTCCTACAAGAAATAATCAAGTCAGTGATTATTTTTCCTTTCGATGATTACCGCGTTGCACTTCGTAGTGGTGATGGTGCGATTGTCAGTGAAAATTCGTTCATGTAGATTTCCCATCCGACACTATATATGACGGTGCCTTCTGGGCGCCTCTGCACTCCGTGAGTAAATATCGTATATGATCAACCTGGTCACCAGGCACATTTACGTTATGCAAAGCTATTTTTCTCAGCAACCTGGGTGATTTATCACGATAAAGAAACAGATTCTAGTACAGCTCATCTAAACACCATTGTAAAAAGGAAGACAACAACATAGAATTTCAATATGTCAAAGTGCTGCGTAAAGCGTACATCAGACTCAAACATTGGGTAGTTCTTACATAAATTCTCAAACCAAGTAAAAAAAATTATGACGAGTTGAACTTGCGAAGCTCTTGGCAAAGTAAACAGGTTCCGATTGGGTTGATATTACTCCTGAGGAATGTCCTCGACGCGCGCGATCAGCGAGTTGACCCAAAGGTGCTGACCCCGTGTAATCAGAACGTCGTTGATGTCTTTGAAGACGAGCTTCTTCTTCTCAGGGTTCCTCAGCGTGATGATGAGAACATAAGTAGATCCACCAAAACGGAACAGTCCCAGCTCTTCTCCTGCCTCAACCTCTATGGGCTCCTTGATATCTTTGAACTTTTGGCTGGGTTCGACTGTAGAAACCTCGCCAACTCCGATTGCAATGAATGCAACCTTTGCAATCTCCCCGTCCTCCGGTTCAATGATGATAACGCATCGAGCAGCTGACACAGAGAGCCAGGATTGGCTACGGGTGAATGCACAGCGAGGATCGCCCTCTTGAAGACGGCGTTTACCAGGGTCACCTTCATCAGGTAACGTGGCATAATAAGTGCCTGGTATTTTGGCGGTCACAACGACCTTGCCCTTGACGGGGCTATGCCAACGGTGGTAATCAACCGCGGTGAGGTATGCCTGATACACTGTTCCGCCTACGAAATCCCTCGCGTGGTCAGCTGCAAGGCTGCCGAGCATGTCGTAGATGGAGTAATTCTGGCTCTTGAGCCAGAATTGGTCCTGAAGTTGCATATTGTGAACGATGCGGAAAGCAGAGGATTCGCAGGGATTGTTGATAACGGGAACATCTTTCCCTTCGCGTCTGAGCACTTCCACGGGGCGTAACGGGGGTTCGGATTTCTTGAACGTCCTGGTGAAGAAGGAATCCCAGGTCCTGTATCTCCTTGGTGGCGAAAAATTGGGATCATGCTCGTATGTTTCGTCAAAGGTGGCGCCTCTGAGTCCCGCCTCCAACAACTTCAGACCCTCCTCGCAAAACCACCCGTCGCTCTCAGTGCTGAGCACACTAGCAGACTTCTCTTGTTCCAGCGTGTCAGCGGCCCAACCGTCCAGCAGCTTCTTCATCTCGTCATTGAAATCCTTCATCCGGAACAATTCAAAGCCCGCAAGAGTGTTACCGAGTAAATCAACGGCGGCGAGAATGGGTGTGCCAACCGACTCCACGATCCTCTTGCCATAGGAATTCTCATATGTCCAGATCTTGGGACCAGTTTCGATGATGCTGTCGAGAATGGCCCCCAGATGGTCGAGGCTCTCCACATGAAGGAGAACTTCTTCCTTCCACTAGAAAAAGAAAACGGGGCTCAGTTAACAGTGCGTTCAGATTTTCATTCAACTGCCATGCCTTGGGATCCTCGTCATAGATTTTGGATTGCCTGAACATCGTGTTCGAAAGGGACTCCATGGCACTGTTGTCTTTGATGGCCTTGATGAACGCTTTGACATGGGGACTCTTCGGTTCCCCCCAATTGCCATCACCGGGTCTGGAGCCATTGACATAGTTACGAAGGAAGACATCGTTGATCTCGCAGTGCTGGGGCAACCAGTAAGAACGGTGTGTTTGAGACATGATATTTGGAATAGAGAAGGTGGGAACTTGACTACGGTGTTCTGAACAACGAACCCCGAAGTCGATTCTTAATACTTCGCGACCTCTTCGGAATCGAAGAATGGAACGTATAAAAACAGAAATCGCACCGAAATATGACGTTATGTACGTGTTAATTTCTTCGCAAATTCTTCTTGAATGATTGACGGGTAGAGTCCGCTCCCTTACTCATTGGGTTCCCGTCATCACTGTCAGAAAAAGGTGATAAGATTGAGCCCGCCTCCCTTATCAGGTAATCATAACTACATAAAACCCATTTTCTTTGACGGTGTAATGCTAAGAATAAGCACATCAGGTAACTGCCACCGAAATGTCATGGACGGTCACGGATGGTTACACCATCAGAAATCAATCTCCGCTGCAATAGTCTGCATCCAGAGTGTGACGAATTCAGTATGACTACACATCTTCTTCACCCGTTCGAGCTCGGTCGTCAACATACAGTATTTGGGTGATGAGAAATGTGTGAAAATGTTGTGGCTCCCGAAGTTGATCTCAGTGTAAGCGGTGACCGCCCGACGCTCAAACCATTACGCCAAAAGGCAATTATACTGAATGCTTCTGAGATCAATAGCGTGGGAATATAGACAAATAAATATTTGTAATAGCCACCTTTGTGTGAAAACCAAACCAAACAAAGACTAATATTCCTAATATGGCTTCGCCAAGGATATACCAAAAGACGTAGTTGTTATACAAAGTCGACTCTGAGTATTGACCTAAACAATCCCAGGTTCATTGGTGAATACCAAGTCATCTGTACATATAAGATACCGCAACCTTTAGGTAGCAGTGAAGTACCAATCGATAACAAGCCCCGAACACCGATCCTCAACGCTCAGCGCCCGAGGGAGCTGCGTGACCGTGCTCCGGTATGTAGACAGCAGCCGTTGTTCCCGCATCCTGATGAGCCACAACCGCTAGAGCCAAACAAGACTAGATATTTAAAATAGATGGAGATCATAGATCATGCATCGCCCTCCCTCCTCTCCTCCTCCTCCTCCTCCTCCTCTTCCTCCTCCTCGATCTCACCCCCCACCATGCCTCCCATATGCCTCCCACTCCACATCCCGGCGTGCCATGGGCTGTACGTACCCCCCAAATGACCTCATATCAGATAGATGCCGCATCGTCGGTCGTCCGTGCGGACAGTTCCAAGGCTGGTCCATCATACCCATGTGTCGTACGATCTATAAGCACAAACGAGTCCCATTCGCTAAAGAGAGAGAAGGAATACAACGATTGGACGTACCGCCGTCATCCGCGGCTTGTCAAGCGCCGTGCCCACCATGACGCTCCGTCGACAGGCACGCATCGCAAACATGGCCCGCGCTTTCGAGCAGCGCACCATCGTTCCTCTCGGACGGTCCTGCAGGAGATGGATGAGCTCCTCGAGGTCTGTTCGTTGGCAATCGGCGTCAATTAAGAGACAACGAACCAGGTCTCACTCACCCTTGACGTCAAACACCGTATCCTTGGACATGGGCTGCGCCACCAGCCGCAACCGTACCCGTACACCTTCTGTTTCCGACCCATCGTCGCCCTCAGTCATGGTGGTCTCCCGCTCCTCAACCTGCTCCAACTCGAAGCCGTTCCGTTTCAACACATCCATGTTCTCGATTGCGAGCATCTCATCTGCCGCCGTGAAATGCAACTCCCGTGGTCTACATCCCACCAAGTATGAATGTGTGCATGCATGTGCGCGCGCTAGCCAATCGCGCAGGTCGATGAAGGGGACGCACCGAAACAGCTTCTGAGACGCAATCACCGTACTCTCTTGCAACGTCTCGAAATTCCACTTTTCGTCCGCGGCATGCTGATCGACGATGAACAGATCATCCATCGTGTTCGTCGGGGCGGCGGAAGCATCGATGCACACCCCACACTTACGCACGAGTATGAACCCGAGATTGAACTGCCCCACTACGTCCATCCGTTCGAAATCCGACTTGGAGATGATCCGCGAAAGCGCGGCAGACGCTACGGCATCTTCGGCGGCGGTGTCGAGGTTTGCCGACGAGATGGCTGAGTAAAATGTCGAGCCCGGTGCTGGCGGTACTGAAGGGGACGACGACGAAAGGCGGTTGTACATGTCAAGGTAGTGCGTCCCGATATTGATCAAGTCCACGCGGAGCGTCACTGAATCAGTATCGCCTTGTGACAGTGGGCGCATCCTGGTCGGTGACGGTGCTTCGACAGCCTTACCTGCAGGTGGAACGTCAAACGTTCCGACCAAGGTAGACGAGAATCCCCAGTCCTCTTCCATTTCATTAGCGTCATCCCCCATAGAAGTTTGTGGGGCCAAGGAAGGAGTTGATTTTGTAGCTGTAAACGGTGACTCGTCAACACCCATCGCACATTCATCGTCAGCGACTACCGTTCCCTGAGGCAAACGATCCCCAGTTCTGGGCCGAGGTCGAGGTCGCGCCCTCCCACCTTGCCTTGTCTGGTCCCTGCCTTCGTCCTCGTCTGTTTCGTCAAGCTCGTCCTCCTCTTCGTCACTCCCATCCCTTCTTTTCCGCTTCCCTAGATCTCGTTCTCCATCACGCACGCTCTCGTCCCCGCTCTCTTCCCCTCGCGCGTCTGGAACGACCTTACTTCCCCCGCTCGTGCTCAAGAACTGGCTCAGAGTCGACCTGAAGCTCTGCTTATCGCCTCGTACGCGACTGCTGTCGCTAGATATCGATATTCTCGCTTGCCTGCGTTCCCTCCCAGCCTCTTCATCGCGGTTGCCATCTCTCTGGATATTCCAAGCGGCACCGCGTGTATTCAGGACGGTCTGTACGGAACGGGGCTTACTAGAAATACCATGAGTGGAGGAACGCGGGATGCCAGGAGGGGTAGCTGCAGGCGTCGACCGTGACGTCGACGAGGTGGCGTTCGTGGCAGTCGATGGAGTCGTGCCCGACGCCTGCACAGGGTCGTCATTCCGCCCAGATGGTACGCTTTTCCTTTGCCTTCCTTTGTCGAAGTTTCTCGCAACGTTGTCTTCTTGCTCATCATCAAACTGGGGAAAGAAAAGTGGCTCGGAGGGCGTTCGGGATCCGGAACGGTTGATCAGCGCGTTATGGGTCTTCCCCATTCCATCTAGCCCAGTGTCTTTCGGTTCGGGCCGCGCAACTAGCGTAGGCTCGGGCTCACGCTCAGAATCATCACCAACCTCATCATCATCCACCAAAAGACGCGGAACGCCCATCGAAATTGGTTTGTCCACACTGCCCGTTGTCTTCTGACTGCCAAGCTGAGTCGCGTGCGATGCAGTTCGGCCACGCAGTGGTCGTGTGGTCGGATGCTGTGATCCATTTTCGCCACTATCGTGTCCTTGATTCCGTGTCTGAATCATCGGCGGCTTGCCGTGGCTCATTGTTTGCTGTGCGTTCTGCTGTGGTGCCTGCGTCTGCGTCTGCGAAAGCTGTGTGCTGCTCACATCATACGTCGACCGCGCGGACGAAAACGCAGTCTCGAGTGCGGTCTACGGAAATAGACGTGAAAGGGCAAGAGAAACAGCAGAGACACAAAACGCACTTTGAGAGCCTCGACGAGATTTTTCTCGCTGTGCAGGAAGATGGTACGTTTGTCGGGACTGATGTTGATGTCACACGCGTCTGTAAGCGTCGTTCATCAGTACAGAATCCTGTCGCCTTGGCGAAAGACGAGGTGACTGACTGGTAGGCAAGATGACGTTGGCAACCACGAACGGGGACTGGTTGACGTTGAATGTCCTGTACACCTCGTTCATCGCTTTCTGGACCTATGACACCGATTGTATGAGGCATTATACAATACAGCATTACAGGAAATGACCTTTCCGGGGTTATAGGGCCGTCCGTTGACAAAGAAAAACTGGCGATCGACGGTCGTCCTTCCAGTGCCCACTGCGAATTTGGAAATAAGGCCCTGGAACTTTACGGGTGTTACGGGCACGACTGGACTGGCGCTGGGTGAGCGTGGAGTTAGCATACAGGAGGGAGCTCAGCGACGGCGCCGCAATCGAACTGAAACATACGGGTCGGTTTCGGGAAGCGCGCGCCTGAGAATAGACTTTTCGGTCTCCACGTCAAAGGATAGATCGAGATCGACAATGTTTTCGAGCGCCTTGGGACCCCATATTGCAGTGACGGATGCACGTATGGAAGGAGACCCTTCTGTTTTGAATAGGACGGCTTTGCGGCTGTATACAGGTGAGGGAATAACTGACGGCACGGGTGAAAGTTTGGGACCTACCCGCCTTCGGTCTGGTGGGAGACAGAGAATCTGACTCCTTTGTTCTCCAGTGCACAGGGAACGAGGGCGTAGGCGTGCAACAGGGTCAAGGCCTTTTGGAATTCGCGCTTTGCGTTTCTCTCAAACTCTTTACGACGGACGGGGAGTGAGTGGAACAGGTTCGAGACCGAAACGGTCGTTCCCCTCTGACATGCGTGTGAGTGAGGTGTGTGATGAACGAGGCAAAAATACCGAACCTGCCGGGCGATCTTGCACTTTGAGCGAACGCTGCCGTTACTGTCCATTTCTATGGCGGTGCCCATGGGAGCCTCAGAGCAAGTTGCTGTCGTGACTGTGAAACCATTGGTCAGGGCACACAGGGACGAGAGGGCTTCTCCACGGAAGCCAAAGGTGAGGACACGGGAAAGGTCCTCAAAGGAGGAGAGCTTTGAGGTGTAGTGCTTGAGCGCTGTGGATGCCGGTTGGACACAGGAGATATGTGGTGGCCATCGTACTACTGACCGATGCTGTCGTGATCCTTGGGTGCGATGCCTGCGCCATTGTCGACGATTTCTATTGATTTGAGGCCATAATTTTGGAAACGGACATCTGTGCAACGCAATTTGCAGGTTTGTGTGGGTGTTCTGAGCAGTGTGGAACGCACCGATGGAGGTCGCGCCTGCGTCGAGGCTGTTCTCGACGAGCTCTTTGACGGCTGTCTGTAGGTCGATTACGACCTGGCCAGATGTGATGGAATGGATGGAATGTGCGTCGATGGCTTTGATGGATTCGGACATGAAGCACTGCCCTTCCTCATAACTGCTTTATATTCCTCGTCTGCATGCTCCTCGTCGTCGTACAAGATGACCCATAACGACGTCCAGCTCATCCATAACGACGTCCAGCTCAACAGGTCCATACTATTCGACCTCCTCGACGACCTACAACAGCGCACCTGGCAGGCATTTGGCTCTCAGATTCGTCTCTTCATACACGGCGGCGCCGTCATGATACTCCACCCCCTCCTCTCCTCGTCCTCAACACGTCGGACGACCCGCGACGTAGATTACATTCGCAGAGCCTTTGGTCACGAGTGGCGCAAAAAGGGCGTATACGATGCCGAGGAACGTCTTCAGTCGTGCATCAACGCAACCGCCCAACGCTTCCTCCTCGGGTGCGTCTTGGCCTCTCCCTCCTTCCTCCCCGCTCAATTTCCCTCAGCTCCGACTGGATGAACGCGGACCCCGACGTCGCACTCCCATTCGCACGAGAGTCGGTCCTCCTTCTCGCCCGCCACCGACCCGCCCTGACTTTAGCATCCCACAGTCCTCAAGGTAGCCTCTACGACCCGATATACTACGATGCCAAGCAGCCCAACAACGTCGAGATGAATACCGTCTACTCCTCCCCCGGCCTCCTCCTTATCAGTGTCACCATGTTCTGGGGTGTTGCCCTCAAGCTCGTCCGGTACCAGAAAGAGGACCCAACAGACATCGTCGCCATGCTCCGCCACGGCACAAAGCTCAACGGCGTGCAATGGACGCCCCAGATCATGGAGGACTGGATAAAGACCCTCTGCTGGCCGATGGGCTATGATGCATACCAGCCCCAGCGCATCGACGAGCTCAGGGAACGTATCCAGCACGCAGTCCGCCTCCTTCAGTGCTTCCCGGACAATGATAGGAACTATCCATCCATGCACGCTCGCCGGCCCTCGATGCATGCCGTGCAGCTGCGCACGCACAGTTCGGGATCAAGCTCGAGCTCAAGTTCTGGTTCGATTTCACATATCCACACGCATACCCATACGCACACACAATCGCATGTTCAGTCCCAGCCCCACCCGCAGTGGTGGACACCCCACCTTTCTGTTCACGCCTCGCCCCAGGATCAGCCCCTCGTTCTCCACCGCACAGCGTCACATGTCACGAGTCCCTTCAGCAGCCCAAGTGACTCAGTCCCGATCATATCCATGCCCGAACCTTGGCAACATCATGGCCCTGTGGTGCCCCACACACGCGCATTCTAACCCTACCCCTTCATTCCCTACTGCGCATCGTCGATCGATGCTCCCCATAAACACCCATCGCTTCCGAACGGACGAAAGCACTCACACGCATCGTACATTCCACACTGCTGCTGTACTCCTCGTGTATCACTTACTATTCCTTTCTCTTTTTTTGCTCTTGGTTCATCTCGCTAAATTTACTCGCTCCGCTGTCCACCGTGATGATCGTGTTACCAAGTTATCCGCATGCTTGTGTCTCTCCTCTGGGTGTTCCATTTAGTCAGAACACTTGCGTGGGGTCCGCGTTCTCACTCTAACGTAATTATGTATATATTTACAGTAATTATGGTCACTGCTTGCTCACACAAGATAAGAGGAATGTTGGCATACCAACCACACGGCGAGGATCGTAGCACCTTGTACTCTGCAAGGTGTTGCCTCAATATCCGTGCTGTGTCTTGATGTCTTTCGTGACTACTAAGTTGGTGAGTTGGACCGGGATGAGTCATCGCTTCGCTTCGGAGAGTCTCCGAAAGTATGATGAGCTATTAGGCTGTGCCGGCGCGTCCTTACTCGTAGAGCTTGGCCTCGGGCCTGAGGCTTGCGCAGGACGGATGAACATCTCAGTCAAGGCCACTCACAACAAGACCGTGACAGGGTCGACCCAAGCTAATACTCGACCTATCTTACCGACGTTTCCGCGGGCCAAACCGACGCCAGTAAATGTTGTTGTCCACGAAGGGAGTGCTGTGCTCTCGCTTTACATCATTGACCAAGTATTGATCCCCACTGTCGCCAGTTCAGTCACGCCTTCGTCCATTGGCACTACACGAACAGGTGGGTCGACGCGTTGGCGTACACGACGTGGGTGAGGTGAGGTGAGGTGAAGATGAAGCATACCGGTCCTACATGTTCGACACCTCAATCGATTACTGCCCCGGAACAGGTCCGAGCCTATGACTATGCCTCCGCTCCATCACTGTGAATCACTCAGTGGCCGTGGACGCTTTTCGTGTACGCTCGGCGATCTCTGGAGGCGTCGCATTTCGTGGTCGAAAAGTTGTTTTCTCACGAGATATCCGGAAATGCATGCTGGAAGATCTAGATTGGAATAACTTTCTTCGCTTCCTTTATGTTGCAGGCTATTCTTGCATGGTCGCTCGACGATTCACGCCCTTGAACTAGCCTCTCAGGACACAAAGGTATGTACGTTCGTAATCTCATGCTAACATGCGGCTCTTTTATTTACCTGGCATAGCAAGACAATTCGACACTCCGATATATATGATGCAAAGTGGCATCCCGTGAGCTAGTTATTTATCTTCAATGGGTCACATGGCACGGACGATGACAATAACATTCCTCTTTCTTTACCCGTCTTTACCACTTACATCCTTGAAAATCGAGGCTGCATTCTGTCTCAAGACAATATCGAACGTAACAATGATGGACGACCATCTAGTGTGCACGTGTCAGCGTGCGGGTGCTGTACTTGGCTGAGTCAGTGTGATCGGACTTCGACAAAACTGTCAGAGGCTGAGAGAGCTCCTCATTCGAAAGTCAGCAAACTCCGGCTTTTTTCTACCAACTCATCATGTCTCTCTTCGAATGGTCCAGTAAGTTAGCCATACATTCCTTTCCACTCCCCAGCTCAACCTTTTCCCCCATCTTGCCCAGCCCCTGATCGACGGGTGGCCGACAAAGTCCTACCTATCATCCCTGGGGAAATTTATATCTATATCTTCGATTTCATTACCCCATCGATTTTAGACATCAGTCGATGGCTATCTGAAGTCAACACACTCCAAAATCTCTCTCTAGTCTGTCGATTCTTTGCCAACGTTTGTCTCCCTCGCGTGTTCTCCGCTATCTCGCTTTCCGGCCGCTGCGCCGGCGACAGATACCAGTCATACATGGTATGCCGACAACTCGCATCAAAGCGACCTCTTGCGCTTTCCCTTGCCAGTTTAGTCAGGTCCTGCAGTTTGGCTGAGTGGGATCACGTTGTCGGTTGCGACGACGTGGACCCGAATACGCAACAGTTTTTCAAGGCGATGGCGCACACGAACAACATCTGCAAGCTTCACTTTATCGATACCTCAGTGAATGCCGAGTGCCATTGGAGTATGATCGCAAAGCTCCCGGCGCTCGAGGATCTGTCCTTTGACTGTTGTACATTTGAAGTATTTGAATGCCCAGACGACGAACATGAGGAGATTGTTAAGGTGATGGTAAAAGTGCTCCGGCTGTCTGTACGTTATTGTGGCGAGTCTTGGGATGACGCCAAGGCATGCGCAGACCTAATAGACGTGCGTATGCTTGAATGGGACCTGCACAAACTGGAACACATGGATTGGATCATGCCTTGGGGCAGGTCCGGGTCTACCATCAAAGAACTACGCCTCTGTGCCACCTTGGAGTGTTATTTGGATGAGGAACACACATGCAAGCTGCCCTCTGTTCCCCTTCATGTTCCACGATCCCTCGAGACGCTGTGTTTCGCAATGCTACCATCGGTTGCGCGCAGGTGGGCTCAGGATGTTTTGAAATGCATGTTGGATGATCTGGCATGGAGGGAGAACCTCTGTTTGCTTCGCTTGCTGACGCTGCAGAGCGTTGAGCCGATACCCTGTGATGTAGTAGACGAAATAGTAAGTCGGACTTGTGCCGTCGTCCTAGTCTTGCATGGTCGATCACTTACATGTCGTCTTCATTGTTCTAGAAGCTCTTGGAACCCATTTCGGAAGGTATGTATATGGCTAATTTCACCCATGATTGTGGTTCTATACTGAAAGAATACTCATTCATTTTCGGAATGGCATGATCAGACGACCTGGCTGAAATTCGACACATTGTTTACAAGCTTAGTCCCGCCTTCCCCAATCTCACGCACATAGATTATTTCGGGACGGTTTTCTGTTTGGACGGATGGAAGAGGGTGGATGGAAGGTAGTGCATGGCATCGTCAAGTCGATCTTTTCCTCTCGTATGCATTGCTAACTGAGTATGTAGTTGTTTTCCATCATCCTTTAAGTAAATTGACATCCACTCTACGTCACTGCTTCTTCGAAAATGCCCAAGCTGCAATATAACCATTCATCGCTGGTAAACGTGACAAACAACCTGTATATAGTCCCCGTACGTTACTTTGTCAATGTGTGTGGCGGGCGGGATCGGAAGTTTACATACTGGTCTTGCACGTGTTAAAGCTTAAAGGTTAGTACTTCGACAAACTGTCAAAGAGCTACTCCTCATCCGGGAGTCAGCAAACTCCAGCTTTTTTCTAGTACCAACATCGTGTCTCTTTTTCTTTTTGAATGGTCGAGTGAGTTAGTTACAATTTCTTTCAACTCCCTCAGTTCAACCATCTCGTCCAGCCCCTGAACGATGGGCGTCCACCCAAGTCCTGCCTGTCATCCCCAACGAAATATACCTCCACATCTTCGATTTCATTACCCCACCCATTTCGCACATCGTTCTATGGCGACGTGAACTCAACGCCTCAAAATCTCTCTCTAGTCTGTCGATTCTTTGCCAATGTTTGTCTCCCTGGCGTCTTCCATTTCATTTCGCTCTCTGGCCGTTGCATCTCCGAAAGATGGGAGTCGTTCATGCTAGCCAACAACTCGCGTCAAAGCGACCCCTTGCACTTTCCCTCGCCAGTTCAGTCAAGTCCTGTCGTTTAGTCGAGTGGAATCACATTCAACCTCGCTACAACGACGAACCGTATTCGAAAATGTATTTTGAAGCAATGGCAAATATGCGCAACATCCGAAAACTTCAGTTTATCAACACCCTGGTGCTTGAGGATCTGTCTTTCGAGAATTTTACGTTTATGATATCTAGCCGCGACCAAGAGGAGTTATAAAATATTTTCAAGCCGAAGATAAAGGTGTCCCGACTGTCTGTGCGCGATTGCGACGATTACTGGGACGAAGCAGGGGCATCTGCGGACCTGGCGGACGTGCGTGTGCTCGAATGGGATCGGCTCGCATTAAAGCACATGGATTGGCCCATGCCTTGCGGTAGGTCCGAGTCTACCATCACAGAGCTGCGCCTCTGTGCCATCCAGGAGGAGTTTTATTCTGACAGGATATATGCACACATTCTGCACTCGGTTCCCGTCTATGTTCCACAATCCCTCGAGACGCTCTGTTTCGCGCTGCTACCCACGTTTTCGCGCAGGTTGGCTCGAGATATTTTGAAGTGCATGCTAGATGATCCGGCGTGGAGAGAGAACCTTTGTTTGCTTCGCTCACTGATAATGCAGAGCATTGAACCGAGGTTCTGTGATACAGATTTAGTAAGTCGATCTTATGTCCCCTCAATCCGTCGTCCTTATGTGTCACCTCCTCGTACTAGATACTCTCCGAACCAATCTTGGAAGGTATGTGTATGGAAAATCTAGTGCCCACCCATACTGAAAGACTCTTGATTAGAAGACTTGGCTGAAATTCGACACGTCATCTGCGACCAGCTGGGTCCCGCATTTAGCAACCTCACGCACATAGATTATTTTGGAACGGTTTTCCGTTTGGTGGACGGTCAGAAGTGGACAGATTGAAGGTGCCGGCTTGCAATCAGGCCGCGTCGTACATGTCAAGTAATGGTTTATCCACTTTATGTTAAATTTTATTCTTCGTTGGTTTTTGAAAGAATTCAAATTAATGCCATTCTGCTTCAAGAGTCACTCCTTTCTCGACTATAACGATAATTCAATGTGAGCGGGGACCATCTTTTTGTCTGCGCTGTCTGACCCAAGCTATCCAATGGATCATATGGTACAGGCTGCTCGATCCCCGACCGGTTGTGATAAAGTACTATCGTTTGATCAGTGCGTATGGTTCATGCAGAGGCTTATGCTAAGATACATTCTCATCGCACAACATACCCATAGTAGGGAGGATTACCTAGTATTACTGTAAACGCCTAGGGAACAATTCTAAACGTATGTATGTATCAACTCGCCCCTGAGGACGCCAACGTAAAGGCGACGCATCCATGACGGATCCGTCATACTCTCTGTGCAATGGGCACGATTCCACGAATGTTCTCGGGAACGAGCTCGATGGGCAGAGCCGCGATCTTGTCCAGGGGCGCACGCTTGGCGAGCGCAAGGAGGTTCAGCCGAAGGCGTCTTATCCGTGGGTCCTCCTCCGTTCCGGCCTCAGTTATAGCACGGGCCGGGGATCCGTCTACGCATAAGCTTGTATCGCCTTCAGGATCGGCCTTTGGCTTGCCAATCGCGTCCGTGTCCACGTCCATCGCATCTATGCGTTGATTGGCATCCTCCTCCTCCTCCTCCTTCACTCTCACGTGTCCATCGTCCCTGTCTTCCCTCATGGCGCCCTTTGCAACCCGTCGGGCTAGTTGTTCAATCACTTCGACACTCCATTTTAATGCCCTCTCGATCTCCTCCCGCTCCTCACCCTCGCCCCCCTCGAGCCTACTCTCCCTTGCTAACTCCTCCGGCACTCGAATGAGTGCAGCCATATCCAGTTGCTCGCTGACACATTTCCGGAACGCTCCTGCTTTGCTTGCGGCACCGGGGAGTGCTGCTCTGCATGCATTGAATAGTGAGGTAGTCTTTCCGTTCTGTGCGCTTTGTACGTCCTGTCCGTCGCATGCATCGCCATAGTTCGGCGACAAGAAGACATCCCGAAGCCATCCGTGTCGTCCGCGCGTGACCGTGTCGACGAGGTTATCCTCGACATAGCGCGCTAGCGGTACGCCAAGCGGGAGGGCAGTGATAGTATACGAGGAAGGAGGGGGCAGGGCTGCGTCCTTCTGGCCCTGTCCTAATTCTGAGTCCTGAGGCGGCGTACTCACCGTGTATACGTCCGTATCAGTGTCCCTATCCGCGTTCAATTCCAGGTCCGTGTCCTCAACCTCCCTTGCATGCCCGCCCCGATCCCCCCCGCCGCTTCTGTTCCCGTCTCCCTCACTGAGACAGACAGACGGCGTGACAAACTCAGCCAGACTCCGTACGTATGCATACCCGTCCACGCCGCCATACACGACGTCCCTCAGATAGTCCCAAGCCTCCTCCGCACGTGCGTCCGTCCAAAACGTCTCATCATCTTGCTGTTCTTCCTCCTGTTTCAGCCCGCTTTGTTCCTCTTCCTCGCGCTCCTTCCGCTTAGCGCCCCGATGCACCACCGTCGACCGTATCGTCGCAAACAACCGATATTCCGAGCCATACACGTAGTCCGCCGCCGCCACCGCCGCCGCCGTTCCGGCCGTCGTTGCTGACGCCTCATGCGAGTGTGAGCCTACAGCCGCTGCCGCCGCCAATTCGCCGAGCAACGTGGCAAATGTGCCGTAGTCGGCGGGCCCTGCGTCGCGCGGGACCTGCCAGGTCGGCTTTGATTCGTCTGTAAGGGCAGCGTCCCCGTCCTTATCTTTCGCGCGCAAACGGGCGGGGACATTGCGGACTATCGTCCAGTGTCGGCGCTTTCTAGGAGGTTGGAGTGCTGGTGCGGAAGTGGAGGTGGATGCGGTAGTGGAAGTGGGGATTAGGCTGTTGGATTGGGTCGATAGGGTGGGAATCGGGCGTTCAGGAGGGATGGTGACGGATATGAGTGGACGTATGCGCATGTCGGGCGCTTGAGAATGAGATCGAGCACCATCTATCGGTAGGGACCCAAGTATGGACGCCGTTGGATAAAGAGGCGTGATCTGTGGACGAGGAGGAGGCTCGGGCACGAATGCATTGAGGACCGAAAATGGATCTTCCACTGTGGGGCTCGTGATATCCAAAATCGAATTGCAAAGGAGATTAACTCACTCTCCGCATAGTCCAGACTTCCGTCTGGATGATAGGGTGGACCTTCCTTCTCAAACCGAAGGCGTTCTTTCTTGGTCTTGTATCGTTTGCCTTTGGATACCGTGTTTATAAAAAAAAAGGTGCGGGAAAGGGAAGTATGCATACCTTTAATTTTGAGAGCAATCATTAGCTTTGCCCAGTCGCTTCCAGCTGGAAACACGCCAACGCCATCCTTGGCGCCTGGCATCCTGCCTTCTGCATCCAGACCTTCCGACAATGTTGTCTGTGGTGCATGCCTTCTATATGGGCCCCTTGGTCCTCGCTTGCCCAGTCCCAGCTGTGGCACTGCTTGCCCCGGCGCAGGCGTCATCGAGGGTGCGCGACTGCCAGTGGCCGGGCTCCCTCTTGGCGTAGAGACCTCATCCTCACCGAAGATGGTGATGGGCAGCGACGTCGACCCATCCTCATCCTGCTCGACGTCGATGTTCCAGTCCGTCTCATACTCAATGACGTGGGCCGACGCGCGAGAGATGTGGTCGAGTCCCCATGTTTCGAGACGATCTGCTTCGGTGTGGTAGATCGATCCGGATGGGTTAAACGTTTTGGCATTGGTCGTCACGAGCCGAAAGTCGGTCTGCGACGTGGTGAACATGACAGAACAGGGGCAGATGGGCAGTCTGCAAACGCACGGTGAACTCTTCAAGGGAGCGGTATCTACCCTTGGCCACTTTGACCGAGATGGTGCCAAAGTCCATTGGGTGCTTGATTATGTCGGTATAACCTGGCACCTTGATCGTGTCGACGGGGTGTATGAAGAAAGCATAGTCGTCCTTTCTGCGCCTGTGGTCAGAATTTTAAAAATAAAAATAAAAATTGAACACACTTTTTGATCTGAACGATGAGCTTGGTCAGGACTTCTTTGAGTGGTTTGAGCTTGGCCGGTCTTGGGATCTTCGGACGGTATTCGACGTCCTTGACCGCCTTTGACTTTTTTCCAGCATTAGCAGCCTTGAGTGCGCTCAGGGAAGGCAGGACGAGGGTTATTCCGGAGTGGCCGATCGACGTCGGTGTCGGTGTCGAGGGTGAGTTTTCGCCTGCAACATCTAAATCGTCCATCTCACCTAAATCCGGTCGGAGTTCGGAAATCCTGAAGGACTGCAGTCACGTGGGATGTCTAGTCCGCTGGTGTGGATAGACTGCGAAATGACAGGTTTGGATCCAAAGCGCGACAAGCTTCTCGAAATTGCGGTGAGCTAATTCACACTTCGAGTGCCTTCATAACCTTGCTGGTAGGTCATCATCACAGACGGTAACTTGGACGCGGTGGACGACGGCGTTCAATTCGTGATTAAACGGGATAGATCGATCTTGGGCATGTAAGGACGCTTTCCTTCCCTCCTCCGCTTGGTTTTACATCGACAAGTATGGGCTCTTGGTGTATAGAACAACACGGAAGAGTGAGCACCGTTATGACAACATATCCATATCGCTGAAATGTGCTAGTCTGGTCTCACACGAGCCTGCATCGAGTCGCCACATAGCAAGGACGACGTTGCAGTCGCTGTCCTCGAGTATATCAAGAAATGGATACCCGAAAAACGGACAGGTGTCCTTGCAGGCAGCTCCGTACACGCGGATCGATCCTTTTTGGTGGAAGAAATGCCCGAAGTCGTCGACTGGTTGCATTATAGGTGAGTGGGATTGTCGTTCCCCGTCTCCTTGCGAATCTCATAGATTTTCAAGGATCGTCGGTGAGTAGCTGTGTTTCGATCTAACAGCAGCACTCTGATGTAGATGTCAGACGTGTCTTCCATTAAGGTCAGTGTTCCTCCCCCATTCGCAGTCCCATCGATGTTCAATTGCATTCAGGAATTGTGTCGAAGGTGGTACCCTGGGATACATGCACCGACAGGAATTTCGAGCGGCAGACACAGGTTTGTGTCAATACATTTCAGACAGCATTTTAGTTGCGACCTTCTTTCAGAGCGTTGGAAGATATCAAGGGTTCTATTCGAGGTCATTCTTCTGTCGGTGGCTTGCCATATAGTCTAACTCTCTTTCAGAACTTACCTGGTACCGAAAAAACATATTTCGCGAGCCATAAGTTTTCTCGTGGTAATAAATTGCACATACACGAGAGTGCCCACCACAGCTATCATCCCAGCTTAATGGTGCTTCCCAAGTCTACGTTTCATCCACGTTTTTCAGTGCGATCCATTCCTCTTCCAAAATACCCATGTATATTATGTCTTCCCAATGTCCTTCAACCCAGTTCCCTCGCCTCTTTCTTCCCTCCTCTCGAAATCCTCTAGACAATAAAACGCCATTGGTCGACTTTCAACACCGAGCATGATTTATTCTTACATGTTTCATATAGTCTCCGGGCGGCAGCATTCCCCTCTAGTACAGACAACGACAAGCGTTGTAACCCGGGGGCACTGAATGCATACCCAACCGTAAATGTTGCTGCCTCCGTCCCGTACCCCTTGCCCCAGAATCATGGGAACAGTGATATCGAGAACTCGCCGTCCCTGTTCTTGTATTCTTCTATCCTGATTGTGCAGTGTCCCACGAACTCTCTATTCTTTGTCTCGATCGTGAACGGGAGAGCAGATTCTTCGGCCAGGCTGCGTAGAAATTGCTTGTACTTCGGAGGGCGGGGGACTACAGGTCCAAACGTCTTGCCCCGTTGCACGGCGGCATTGTTTCGAAGAGCTAAGAGGTTGTCAAAATCGGAATCCTCGAATCCTCGAAGGATGAGATGATCGGTGGTGAACATGGAGAAAGAAATCAGATAACAGCTGGTAAGCCGACATCGCTATACATCGCTTACGTGATAGATCTTGGTTCTGACACTGAATTCTCAAAATCGGATGAAAAATCGTCACTTCCTGAGCCTTAGGAAGTGAAGAATACCGCGTAGTCTAGATGGATGGATGGTATCAAATCCAAAAGTATTGCTAACGAAGCACCGCGTCTCCGGCGGTTTCGTGAGAATGGTGATAGGATGCGAACCTGTGGCAAAAGCACCGGCGTTTTATATCTCCATCGGTTATCGACGGGATGTTGTTTCAGATAGGTGACGAGCTCGGACCGTGAGAGAGCCCATTTCCTCATCTATCGTTCTAGATCGTCCAGCCGCCGAGTTTGTCGAAGACAAGTCTACACAGCCCAACCTCGGTACCAGAGCATCCGCCCTAAACCCGCACGACAGTCTTATAGCGGTATAATCCTGTGGTGCCAGAAAGAATATTAATGATCGAACACGACGCTGCTTTCCAGGGAAAGACTGGAATCACTGAATTCGCCATCTACACATTGAGCGGTGGTCACTGATTTAGATGCTCTAGATCCACTATGTGCACAGGTCTAAGGTGACGCCTCTCTTCGTCAATGACCTTCGCCAAACCAGCAATCGCACATAAGCCACTGGCATAATTATGCTGAAACATTCGACATTTTCCTTCATTCGTTCCTTGATGATACCCACTAGACCCATCCCTGGACCGACCCTTTTCTACTTCATCATTATCATCAGACTTGTTCTTGCTGCTCTCATAAATGTGACTGTCGATGATGCCATTTTGACTAGCACCGAGTATCTCCCTTCTCCATCAGCCTGGAATGAAAATCACTGTACACAATGCTTGATTGAACCGGATCCATCTCAAGCATACAACGGCACATGGCATGCTAGCACCACTTCCTGTTATTATACTTCGGACATTCCGTGTCCGGCGATAAACTTCACTTTCATAGGCAAGTTCCTCGTTGTTCAACCGCAAGCCTTAAAGTTCACATGGCGCATCGAAACACTAGGGAGCGCTCTGTACATATACTTTATTCTAGAAACCGGTGTTGGCACGAAATCGACCACTGACTTGATCTTCGTTCTGGATGGCGTTGAAGTCGGCCAATATTTACAATTCACATCACAAAGCACCGATTACCAGTACAACGTATCAGTCTATGCCAACGACTCCTATCCTTTCGGGGAGCACACAATGATAGTGACGCCAAACGCTTTACAGCCATTACCGGTGTTGATGCTATTCGACTACCTGATTTATTCGTGAGTCTATCATTCGGTGATAGGTGGATGTCTCACACCCTTGGTAGTACGCTTGCAAATGACTCGACGACAGCCTCAACACCCGCACGATCGCATACCAATGCTATTGTAGGTGGTGCGGTGGGAGGGATTTCCCTCGTTGTGATGGTGTTTATAGTGTCTCTGATATGTTATCGGAGAAGCAAGAAACGTGACAGAGCTCGGTCATCGGCGCGACAGGGGACTACAGCGGAATTGTTTTCTGCGCACCACGACGTGAGCATGTCGAGTTGCCATTCGCCAATCAGGAACTGAAATGGACATGTCATATGCAAACCTACAATAGCATGCTGTGCCTCCCTCGACCCCATCTGTCACATCTAGTGGTAGTGGTAGTCTTGAACTGGTCGAACAGCTCGAGCTTCTCCGAAGCGAAGTGGCTCGTCTCCGAAATCTGCACAACTGGGAACAAAATACATTGCCTTCACATCCACCTCCACTGGAACCGTTTACTACGTGCTACGCGGTGAGCATGTCAAAGTACCATTCCGTTCATTCCCCTGAATAGATCCGATTTTTCATTCAGCCTGAATCAAGAGCTGAAATGGTCCTGCCATCAGCAAAACCACAACTGCCTGTTCTATCTCCCTCCGCCACACCTATCATATCTGGTAGTAGTAGCGATAATAATCCTGATTTGGTCCAACAGATCAACCTTCTCAGGAATGAGGTAGCTCGTCTCCGCAATCTGGGCGACCAGTGGGACCAAAATACATTGCCTTCGCAGCCGCCTCCTGAATACTTCACAGGTTGATCTACTGTCTGTAGCTTCGATCGTGACGTATAGTGGTATGTTGCATCGTATGTTACGGCCGATTCTGTCATAAATAGCATTGTGGCGTTGCTCGTTTCCTTCATTCGTTACGGTCAAAAACAAGTAGTGGGGTGACATAAAATAGCATTTTGAGGGTCTGCATTGGTTTACCGTGGAGCGACGAGGTATGTCATTTGAGCAACCCTGCAAGAAGTTCTGCAATCGTCTCCGTGGGAAAATTAAAATTACATCACGGCGGCAAGCCGAAGCCAAAAATGCTGAAAGCTCCGGATACGGCGGGCCGGATAGAGCCTATAATCGCGAGTCGACGCCCGGTCGGGGGTGACCAAATCCATCCACGGCACACGGGAGATGCTTCTCTTCATTATACCAACAATTTCTTACATGTGTGCGATATCATGATCACACAGTCTGAAGAATTCGCACCCTTTCCTAGTCGGTGTTCCTTCAAGATGCCCACTACTTGACTGAGCCGGTACCCTGGACACCTCTGTCTATTTCATTTTCGTCGTTACATTCACTCTTGTTGTTCTTACCTTGAACATTGAACATGATTATCAATGATGCCGGTTTGAACCGTTTGACTGGTGGTGCATCACAATACCTTCCTTCTCAGTTGGGTTAGAATAATTACACAGTGTAACCGGACCCCATCTAAAGCATACAGCCGTACATGACACATCGGCCCCCTTTTCATCCCTGTACTTCGGTCACTCCGTGCCCCACAACAGATCTTCAGTCCTTCACTTTTACAGGCAAGTTCGTTCTTCCATTTTCAATCGTGAACCTAGTTCATATTCAATGAAAGTTCTACTAGGGAGTGCGTTGTATGTACATATATATTATTCTAGCAACTTCCTGGATGGATTCCCCAAGGCAATACTATACATTCTTGGGTATGTGATGATCTTTTCGCTGATCCGTAATCACTGTTAAATGGATTTAACAGATTGATTCAAGAAGGCAAGAAAATGCATCGCAGCGACGTCTCCGTCCTAAGCCCGCCGATCTCCATTTATCCGCCCTCTTCCGCGGCGGAAGTTCCGCCACACTGGGATATTCAGTTACTCTTCTGGGCCAACAAGTTGAAGAGCTATGTATATGGTATTAATCCCACAGTTTCCTTTACCGTTGACCCATAGGGAGAAAATGCGGCAACCGTGGTAGTCGCCGCGTGGCAATCAGCTACATTATAGCCACGCATCTTCTACTATAGTATAGATCATCATCATGCACAGGCTTATGCCAACTGTACCACTCCATTGAACCAACTGCATTTCCCGAGGATCGCGCTACTGATGCATCACTCATTGGAACCGAAAAGGTATCGGAACACATGTATGATAGTATCACACCGCTCAGAGGTAGGCTATTCAAGCTCGGATGGGTCCTGCAGTATCAACGAAATTTGAACAAACCTGATGATCACAGGATTCGCAGTATGGGCCAAAGCATAAATTCCGGTACAAGTTTCAGAGCGTGAATATCCCCCCGAGTTATGCTGGTGTAAGAAGTCACTCAGACTACTACCGTTTGCTGACATTTGTACCGAATTTCTGACAGGCTAGAATATGGCATCTTACGGCATCAACGGAGGCCACTGCAGGTCCGCAATCAGATTGGTATCGCCCTTGGCGCCGTTACTAAGTGACACCTGCGAATGTTTCCGAAGGTTCCCTTCAGAGAAACCTGAGCAATTAACAGGCTGTCCAACTTCGATCCCGTCTTCGATTACAGTGGCATACCGCGAAGTGCCGAACGGAACAACTGCATATACACCCCAGTGTTGCCTGGTTTGCTTTTCACGTCCACCCACGATGCCAGTTAAACCGCTCTCAGTGCGGATCCATGTGTATTTTTATTTTTTTGCCAGATTCGCTCTCGCAGCACTTCAAAATATAACTCTCGATGACTCAGTTTCAACTGGCCTCATAGTGCCTCAATACTTCCCTCCACTTGGCTGGCGTACAAGGAATACCATCTGTCTGCAGTGTTCCATTCCGAAGCCGAACTACCATCTGGCATACAACAACACATGGCACGAACTTAGCATCGATCCGCCTCCCAACAGCACTACCAGTGTGCAATATCAACCAATACTCGAATTTATATTCCCAGGTGCGCGCCCAAAATCAGACCTCAGTTTTCCTGATGCTGGACCGATATGTCAGGGAGCGCGCTATATATGTTCTGTATTGTTCCAAACAATGCTACTTTTTCCTCGGCGGTTCGGCGCACGCTAGTTTCCTTTATGCTAGATGATGTTGTCGTAGACTCGTACCAAAGCGTCCTAGACAACGCGACAGATGATCTCTACCTCTACAATGTTCCGATCTATGCCAACGACAGTTTACCTTTCGGTTGGCATAATATGACGGTACTAACCTCCACCGACCTAGGATCTTCTATATTGATATTCTTTGATTATCTTATTTATAGGTATGTCCTGCCTTGATTGTAGTGTTCGAACCAGACTGTAACACGGGTGCCACTGGTTCTGTCAGCACAGACTCGGATGCAACCTCCATACCGCCATCTCAAACCTCTGCAGCCGCTCAGGGAGAGGGAGCAACTGCATGGTCCCTGATAAATGTCATCGTAGGTGGTGCAGTGGGAGGGATCTCCATCCTTGTACTGGTGTCTGCTGCTTTAATATATTATCAAAGAAAGAAGAAGCACGGTGGGGTTCAGTATTCAGTGCGTCCACAGACTCGAGTGGAACCATTTGACGTGTACCGCGAAGTGAGCACGTCGAACTGCTATTCTGTTGACTTGTATGATGGATCCGATTTTGCGTTCAGTCTACATCACGAATTAGCAAACCAAACACGTTATCTGCAAGCCTGCAATTGCCTGCTCAAGCCCCATCCATCACGGCGTCTAGTAGTGGTAGTAGTACTGATCTGGTTGACCAGATCGAGCTTCTCAGGAACGAAGTAGCTCGTCTCTACAATCTGCACCGCTTGGACCAAACTACCACTACGTTGCCCCTACATCCACCTCCTGAATATACTGGTTGATCTACTGTATCTTGTGCTCTCAATGTATAGTGTGTTTCGTTCTAATTATTATTAGTATTCCCAATCTGAACGTCCAGGCCCTTCCTACAGTGACTTGAATGCATTGGTATCTGTGGCCACGACAAGCATTATAACAATGTGAGCGTGGTTAGCAGAATTATGACCACTTAGGGGAGAAACGTTATTGTTTTTTTTTAGTGATTCTCGAATAATACCAGCATCGATGTGGTCTGGAACAGGGTAGAAAATATATATCACACGTATCGCGCCTTTTTCCATGTGTCCATTGATATTGCTGCATTGCAAGTCTAAAAGCCATTTCGTTCTGAGACCATGTTCACTGAAGCAATCTATATTTCTCGGGGGGGACACTTGGTGTCTCTGCTTTTGCTGAACATTCGCTGTGTCAAAGAAAAGCACTGTCAAGAAATCACGCGGCAGGACTTGTGAGTTATCTAGGAGTTTGTTAAGAAACGACTCAACCGGAGACTCGCGACACTCGAAGTAAGGACGAAAGTAAATGAGTATTCCAAAACTGAGGAGTTACAAAATGGAGAGACGACTACTGGTATACTACCATACATGCGTTACACACGAGTGTGCATTAGATAAGATTAGATGTGACATAGAAAGATGAAAAACATTACATTACCCCCTTCTTAAGATCGAGGTCCGCATCGATAGGAGGGATTTCAAACAAATGAGATGGAAGACGAGTCAGAGAAGAGCTAAAGCTACGAGAGTCGGGATCATCAAAAGTATTACCGCGACCGGAACAAGAAGAGCAATTGCATACTTCCCGAATTTTGATGGTTAACCCTCTTGGGGCATCGGGATTCTTTTTGTGGAAGTCGCTGATAACCTCTCGGGCGTTATGGAGATCCGACATGTTGAGCCATTCGTCTTCCTCACGAGGAAATCCTTTCCAATGTACCAAATATTGAATAGAACCTCGTCGTTCACGAGAGTTAACAATAGATTCGATTTCATGTTCGACTTGTTGATTTACGACGTCAGGAGGAGGTGGAGGAGGTATTTGTTGGCTAGGAAAGGATCCGGGGATGTATGGCCATAATACACATTTGTTAAAAACCGGATGTATACCACGCCATTTCCTATCGAGTTTGAGTTCGTATGAGCCGTCCGAATTTTTCTTTTTGACAGGAAATGGGCCATATCGTATATTGGTGGCTTCGATAAGGACCAGATCTCCTTCTTTGAATTCAGGTACGGGATGTATTTTTCGATCGTGATATCATTTCATATCTGCCTTTGCATGTTCCATAGATCTTCGTGCAAGTTCCTGGAGTTCTTTCATGCGAGTAGAGAAGTCGGCGGCTCGATCGTTACGAACACTCTTACGAGACTCATATCGAATTGTGGGATTTTGTCCGTACATCAGCAAATCCCAAAAGAGCTGTGCAGTGCTGCACAGCATGTCACAGCGGTCACAAGAGTACAGAAAGGTCCCGGGCTGTGCAAGGTCAGCACAGCGCATTTACAGGACCACAGGCTGTCGAATTTAGTAATTCTGCACAGCTTGCTCCCGCTGTATGGCAATGCCAGAACACCACAGTACAGGTGCCTCTTTTTTTCTTATTTCCCATTTAAATAACATTTTAAAAATAAAATGTCATTCTACAAACTACATAGAGACGAAACATAAATAAAAAATAAGCTAATCGTCGTCGTCGCACCGTGGTTGTGGCCAAGGTGTCGCCGTGACCCGCTCCGCCGCTGCCGCTACCTCATCCTTGTCCTCGTCGCGTTGTGGTTGTGGTGTGCCTTGACCCGCCCTGCCGCTGGTGCGTGACACGTCGCCATCGTCATCGTCCAGTCGCGGTCAATGTCATCGTCGTCGTCGCTGCCATTGCCGTTGCCGTGATGGTCGTCGTCGTCGCTGTTGTCCCAGTCGCGGTCACCGGGACGCCGCGTCATCGTTGTCGTCCAATCGCGGTCGCCGGGATACCCTGTCATCGTCGTCGTCACTGCCGTTGCCGTTGCCGTGGCACATCGTCGATGTTGTTGTTGCCGTTGCCGCAACGGTCGTCGTCATCGCCGTTGTCCCAGTCGCGGTCACCGGGACGCCGCGTCGTCGTTGTCGTTGCCGCGATATGTTGTCGTCGTTGTCATCGTTGTTGTTGTTATCGTCGTCGTCTGCGTCGGCATTGTGGCCTGGGGTCGTCGTCCCGGTCGGGTCCGTGTGCGCGGTGCGAGGGAGAGAGAGGGAGCGAGGGCGAGAGGTGAGAGTGAGGGGTGGGCCGAGAGCGAGAGCTGCGAGATGGCGACGACGCGTTTTGTCGTCGTCGTCGTCGTCTCCGACCTGCGCGTTGCGGTGCGAGGGCGAGGGTGAGAGGTGAGAGGGGTGGTGGGTCGCGTGCGAGCGCGAGAGGGAGGTGAGGGGCGAGACGACGACGACGTCATGACGCGATGACGTCGCCGTCGTTTTCGTCGTCGCCATCTCTATCGCGTTTCTTGCGGCGCAAGGGGGAGGGGCATGGGGGTGTGCGAGAGGGAGTGGTGGGAGTGGGAGGTAGGCCGAGAGCGAGAGCGAGGGGCGAGACGACGACGATGA